>VZUA01038903.1:16278-30119 GCA_013401035.1 Horornis vulcanius
ATATGACAATGGACAGACATCTTTTATTGACAGGGGTTTCTAATAAACAAATGCTGAAGAAATCCTGAGAGAAGATAGGTGGGGACATTCCTTCAGCACACTTTCTATATATGATGTTTTTTAAAATGTTTCATTTGCATTTTTTCAGGGAAAAACTGATTTCTCTGAAGAATACCATTTAATATACTGGTTTTGGCAGTGAATGAATGCTTCTTAAACCTTGGGTAACACTAGTTGTTGTGAAATCTTCAAAATAAGTGAAAAACACAAAAGAAAAATTATCAGCTGGGTAAACATGGGTGACAGCAAGGATTACACATTTCAAAAATTCTTTTTNCCAATATTTCAAATTGTCCAGATTCTTGTTTGGATCAAAAGGACATCTTCTCCCAGTATCTGCATGAAAATTTCATCTCTATTTGTTTATTTCCTCCTGTTATCTACACTGTTGCAGAGATACTAACAGGCAAGTATACTCTTTCTCCTACAGACATCATTCTCAGAGCATTGACTGCCACTGGGGATTTCACACTTTTGTGACTATGAAGCACACACAAGCATAAGTTCAAAGTTAAGTGTTTGTCAGATTTATCTACACCTTAAGAACTTTTTGGCTCAGGAACTAAGCAGAAAATAGCCAGCTTTTATCCTTTAATGCTATGTTTCTTTGAATAGTAAATATAGTGCAATCTCTTAGCAATATGAACAACACAGATAGATATAGATACAGAGATACACAGATAGATATATATACACGCTGTTTAGTTATAAGGCAAGAATTAGTTAATTGCACATTTGTCTCATCATCTTACTTTTATTGTATATACCTTCTTCTCACTGTCACTTTTTATAAGAACTTAAGAGAACTTAATAGCCATGCAAACATTCACAAGTTTTGCTCTGTCATTCACACTATGACAACTGCAGAACCAGGACTTGAAGTTGCACAGTTCCCTGAGGAAGTGCACTATCTGTCTGTCAGACAGGATGGGGCTCTTCAGGAATGAGAACAAACCAGCAGCAGACTTGGTTCAAAGGTCATGGAAATCAGTAGAAAAATCTCCTATACAGAATCTGAATTAAATCCACAGAGCAAAGCTGTGCAATGGCCCTAATGTGGCAGCACAGTCATGTAAAATCTTATTTCCAGCTTTAACTGCGACTAAAACAACCTTGCACAGATGAGTTCTTTGTTGATTCCACTGCAGTTTCATATATCTGGGTATTCCCAGTTACTGAGACATAAGGGAGCTTGATTCCTAAAGCACAGATTTTACAAGTGTCTTCAAAATGAGCTTTGTTTTAATGGGAGGAAAAAGTTCATGTGAACCAGCTGTATAATTAACATATCCTGGAACTATTTTCAACACCTCTCACCATTACTGCTCTATGCCTCTTCCCACACACTTACGAGCCTTGACCTCTTTGCTGACCCACTGTAATTAGCATGGACTGAGTGTTTTCAAGGGACATGTGGCCCCAACACACACCTTTATTACTAGTTATAACGGCTCATTAGATGAAGAAAGTTTGAAAACAACATCATCACCACAGCTGAAGTACAGTCACTGGTTCTCTAGTAATTCAGTCAACATTAAAAGGTCAGCTGCAACTTTAAAGCATCAATCAGGTCAGGATATTGTTACAAACAAAAAATATGAGTGAAAGAAGTCAAGAGGAGAATGCAAGAGGTATGAGGCTGTGTGAAATCTAGATTGTACAGAGACATGACACAAAAAATCCAGATGGGAAACTCCTCAAGAAACATTAGTTAATGTACCTGCTTTAAGATTACTTTTAGACCTGTGTGAAGACATTTGTGCTTTGTTTCCCTGATGAAACCAATATAGCTTAAAAGTACTAAGAAGAAAACCATGGAAAAGACATTTGTCAGGCACCAGACAAGTCACCTTGTCTGCTTCCACAAGATGGAAGGAGCACTGGCTGAAGGAGTGTTGCTAGATCATAAGTTGTATTGGTATACTAGAGCAGGTTACCCGTTTCTGATAGAGATGGGGCATGTCAGATACCAATACAATGGAATGATCCCAGCCAAAAGGCAAAACCAGCTCTTGAGTTTATTTCAACCACTGTGGTTTGAACTGACAGCCAGTGATCTAGACAAGACAGCAGTATGTCACAGAAGGGTTGACTGAAGGAATACCTTGCCCACTTACAGCTAACATTTTTTCACTTTCTTCCTGTTCATACGCATTGGAAAGAGGAGGGGATATGGACTTAATAAATTGCACAAAATACTCCTACAAAATGGAATGTGAGTAAACAAGGATCCAACATGCCATAGCTAGTTAATTCATTGCCATCTTTTTTCTATAACGGATGAAATGAATATGATGCAACACAGACAACTTAATAGCTGATTGGTATAGGGAAAATGTTAGATTATGACTCAGAAAAACAGGGAAAGTGATCTGAAGAGCCTGAAACATGATTGCTGATTTAAAGTAATTTTCACAGAGAAACATATGTTTCCACCATAAATTCCCTCTTGATTTTGAAGCTGATACTGTGTGGGTATCTGAAGAAGCTTTGTGACAAAAGAAGAAGAGGAGAAAAGTCAAGACAAATGAAAAATATAGTAAGAATTTATGAAAGGTTCTCTGAGCCAAAACAGTCAAGAAAAAAGCAATCTCTTTGAAGAGTGTTGAAAAAGAGAGCAACAACAACCCTACAAAAAATCATAAATCATTCCCTGTCAAATACAAACTGGTGGGGGTATTCTACTTATTGCTTTTAGACATGCTGTCTTCAAGAAGGGGATTGGTTGCTGCACAAGTCTGTAGACAAAAGAGAAGATGAGAGACTAGAAGAGAAATGTGGTGTACTTGACATTTGAAATGACCCATGAACGGAACCCAGGCATTGTGGTGTACAGCTCTCACAGTTAAACCATTAAATTAAATGCAAATGCAAAGGAATTCTGAATCTTCCCATCTCTCCTCTTTATAATTCACCTGCTTTATGTAAGTGCTCTCACTCCGTGGAACTCAGGACCAATATGACAGATTATTCAGCAGTGTTAAGGGACCAAACAAACTTGAGATGATGACTGGCTTGCAGGTATCGAAGCAGTTAACCAACAAATCAGATAAAAGGGCCTCAACAAGTAGTCAGCTGCTGCTCTTACAAACCATGAGGCTGTCAGTTTGGATTGTGCAACTGTGCAAGAACAGTAAAAATCATGGGTTTGGCATGGAAATGTAGCTTCTCTCCTGTCTACACAGACTAATTAAACAGATTTGTTATGTATCAAAAATGTTTAGTATAAGCAACTTGAGTACATTGAATATATGAGCTTGGGTAAAATGATCAGCAACATGAAAATATTTTAGTTCTCTGAACAAAATGAAAAATACAAGAAATTTTGGGTAAGATCCACCTAAACAAACAAACAAACAAACAAAAACATCTCTGATAAATTAAAATCAAATATCATTAATGTAAGATGAGTTTTGTGCTACCCATTTCAATGTTAGGAAATTTGAAATGAATTTAAAAAAACCCCTATCATTAAATTATAAAATTGAATTTAGGCAAATTTAAAATACAGCATTAAGTTAAATTAAGTGACCATTTATTTAAGGAATGTTTACAAAGAATATTCTGATCTTCCCAAGAACAGTCTAATTTTTCACTCTTGCTTACACTTTGTTTACAGAGTCTATATTGAACTTAACACTGTTCAATTTCAGATATTTTAAAACTTTTTTTCAGTATGTTTGTGAAAAACATTCCACTTAACTACCCTGAGAAGTATACAGGCATAATTTGCGTTTACCACTCCTGTGCTGAGGCCAGATCCCATTATTAAACATTCCAAATGGCACCTCAGCTATTACAAGAAGTCAAAAAACACAGGTGGACCCCAGCTGGAACATATTTCTGACTGAGCTGTGCAATGGCTATGGGGCCAACTGCATCCCCCTTCTCAGCTGTATTCCCACTGAAATTCTCCTCTTGGACATCAGCAGCAATGACCAACTTAGCAACAGACAAGGTCCTAAAGTTCACAGTTAAGAGTTACTACAACTCACAAACATATTTTATCACTTATTTTCTTATTGTTTGCAAAAGACCTTGATTGTGGCAGAGGAGGAGGTACCTAACAGATGTGGGGTTTTGTCAGCTAAGCTTTTATATCCCAGCGGCAGGATGGGGCAGTACAGGTCTGACTTTACTGCTGGAGCAAGTCCTTCCGTGCTACTCCTTGTTTGCATTAATGTGAGCCATTACTGATACAAATGCAGTCCCTGCAGAGCACCTGTAGAATTGCAGTACGGTTTAATTAGTCCCCAAACACCTCCTCCTATTGCAACTAGCTGGATGAAGACAAATTAATTTTTGAAGCACTGTGAACTGAATCGCTTTAGATTGACCTGGATGTTTTCCCTTCGTGAATACTCTGTATGAGGAAGTGTGATGAGCCTGACCAAATAATAGCAGCCAAAGTCCTCTTGTTTACACCAGCACAAAACTAGATCCCACTCAAAGTCTGTTAAGGGACACAGAAACTCAAATTTCCCTTTGAAGCAAACTGATATCATTCCACACATCACTGCATTTGGCATAACTTTGTAGTATCAGTTCTCCAATTGTCTTTGAGATATTCCCAGTAAGTCTGATACTCTCGTAAAGACCCAAATCATATTGAGCAGGTGCAGTCCCTTCATGGGGAATGAGTTCCTCAGGAAGGGCTAAAGACCTATATAAGTATATTGAGAAACAGGCAAACAAGTGGCATTTTTCTTTAAAAAATGTTGAATGAAATTTCTCTTTTCAAGAGTGATTGACACTATGCAGTGTTTTATCAGTACTTGAAAAAGATTCATTTGGCGAGATATGTTCTCATATCTGTGGTCAAATGTAGAACATGCAAAGGAGCACAATTAACTGACGGTAAAGTGAAATGTTTGATTTCTTGTGCACACCCCAGCATGCCATCATCCTCCTCACAACTCACTGCAGGCAGTCCTCAATGCATCGTTTGTATCCTAACAGGAGGCTACCAGATTCAAAAGTTGTATTTACCAGTTTAATTAGCCTTTAAGACTTTATTTTTGAAAAGAAGAAGTTACTGAAGCTGTGGAGACACAGGGTTGAGGAAAGAGCTTGCTCTTCTGTACAGTCTCGCTTTTCCTTACACCTGATTCTTACTATCTGGGAACGGCAAGAGAGGATGGACTGCCCCCGTCTACAGGGCTCATGGTTCACAGGCAGGAGAAAAACCTTTACAGCAAATGCCTGTGAGGACCCTACAGGCCCTCGACTGCTCTCAGACGTGCTTGTTGTGTGCCATCTAGTGACTGCCACGTCTCCCATCCTTCACCCACCCCTTTTTCTGCCCGTTCCCTGCACTCTTGTGGCAAATCACGCACATGAAACAGGAACCAGAAAACTGAAAAACCAACAGAAAACTCCCCAAGAGCTCTGCGCCTACATGGATCTTGCAGCTCTTCTAGAGACACGTGTATCGCGTTCTTTCAGTGTTCAATGAGTTATAACAGAGGACAAAAGGGACAAGGAACAACAAAGGTAGCTGGTGCCCCCTGGTGGCACAGATATGGCTCACCGCGAGGAAACTGCTCGGCTCCAGCAAATCCGGGCGGATGACACCTCAGCAGGTGAATCCGCTAAGACACAAAGCCTCAGGCTGGTTCTCTTCCTCCCCACCCCATCACGATCCAAGCTGAAAAGGTTTTAAAGGACTTAACCTGGAGTGTAGAAGAGCAGGGCATGATGAGTGAAAGTCCACCTCAATGGACAGGACTCAAGTGTAAATAGCATTGCCACGTAAGAAAATCTCTGCCTCCAAGAGCTTGTAATCCTAACACATGAAGCCGAAGTTTGGTAGTCCTGTTGTTTCCATTTGATTTGGAGTGTGTGAGAGAAGTGACTGCTGCCAGCTGAGACTAAGGATTGGGATACTGAAAAGGCCCTGCCGTTGATTTATACAGCTCTATGTCAGAAGGCAAGTAGTGGGATTCCTGGGCTCCGTCTGCGGCTAAGTACATCACTGGCTGCTCTGGTTTACAGTTTTGGGACACTTCCTTTAGGAAGACTCGGTAGGGAACGTTGAGCGTGTTGATACTGGCAACGCTGGTCCTCTTGAGCGTGCTCAGTGGTTATGATACACAGCACAGACCCACCAGTGCTATGGGAACGGTCCCAGGGCGGCGGCGGGACGCGTGTCCCCCACATGACAGCACCGTCCCGTCCTGGAGAGGACTCTGTCACCGCACCTCTGCGGGCCCGTTACCGGGGCCTACTGCAAAGCGGCTGGACACAGCGAGCAGTCCTGGCCTCAGAAGAGGAAACGACCCTGCTCCCGGTCCTCCACTTCCGCTCCCGACCTCCATCGATAGCTCTGCGCTCGGCAGCCTCTTCCCCGGTGTCGGACGAGCCCTCCTTGACTCCGCCCTTTCCTCTCATCGATGGCTCAGCGCTCGTCCCGCCCTCAGCCGCTCACTGCCGCCGCCGGCAGCGGGGACGGGCCACGGCCTCCTCGCATTGGAGACAGTCCCTGGCCGGCCGGGCGCTGAGGTGAGGCGGGCCCGGCCCCGGGCTTTTCCCGGGCCGTCCCTAAGCTGTTGCAGGGCCACGGCCCCTCAGGCGGGCGGGGCAGCTCTCAGCGGCTTCCCCTCGGCGGGCGGCGCGCCTTAAGTCCCGCCCCCTCCCTGCTCACGCGCAGCCGCGGCCCCGCCCGCGAGGGAGGCGCGCGGCCTCTCCCCTGCCCCGGGCGGGGCCTCGCGGGGGCGTGGTGGGGCCGCCGAGGGCCCGGGAGGGAGTCCGGGCGGGGCTCNCGCTCGGCGCTGGCCTGGTTCGTTTCAGGTAGTGCCTAAGGACGATGCGGCCCCCGCATTCCGGCAGCCGGTGAGGGCAGCACGCACGGCCGCGATGGCGTCGGGCTGCCCGGCGGCCTTCGGGGACCCGGCCGAAGTGCGCGAGGGCTTCCTGTGCCCACTGTGCCTGAAGGATCTCCAGGCGTTCCGGCAGCTCCAGGCGCACTACGAGGAGCAGCACCCGGGCGAAGACCGGGACGTCAGGGCGCAGCTCCGAAGTAAGGGCGGCCGTGGTAAACGCGTTCGGCTTGGCCATGGGAAATCCCTGTTCGTACTTCCAGTGCTCCCAAATGTCTGACAGTAATAAAATATTAATTGAAGGGACTTACGGGCGAGGCATGTAGTTCCAGTCTTTCGTATATCTTCTTGCGCCAAGCACAGTATTTACCTTCTCCCGATACTTTCCATAAATTGATTCTAAAGTAGGTGCTAAAGGACATTGCTCTTCAAGTATCTAATATTATGCGCGATTTTTACTATTGACCTTTTTGGGTTTTCTGTTTATTTTTATCTGAAAACTCAGAATTATACTGTAACCCAGTGAATACCCAAGAATTACTTGAAGACGGTGGAGAATATGGGGAATCGCTGGTACTTGGCAGTCTCCAGTTCATTAATTTCTTGTTTTGACAGTAGATAAAACTGTGGTTGCAGTTAAAGTGTGAAGTTAAGAAAGGTTGTTGTTGGGAAAGCATGGAAAAGCATGTGGGTGGTGGAGCTGGCAGGAGATGCTGGGAATGTTCCACATCTCTTATAGATTTCCACCTTTCAGTAGTGTTTGGAAAATCTCTTTGAATTTTGTTTTACTAAGATATTTCCCTTTTTTACCCCCTTGTGTACACAATGTCATTTTATATTGAGAGAAAAATGTTTAAAATCTGGCGATAATTCTGTGTGTTTCCTATTTTCAAAAAATCTCAGTTTTTGTTTTAGTATGCTAGAAATACTGGCCTGGCAGTATTGATTTTTTTTTTTTTTTTCTCTTGAGATAGACTTTTGAAGTATTAATTTTCTTGGTGGAACCCTAACCCTAACAGTGGGCTATTTAGTACTTTAAAAATTATTTATGTGTACAAGCACATTGAAATCTGTGCAATAAGACAAGGAGTGTGTTGAACATCCTTGAATCTGAAGGAAATAATTAGGAATTATGAAAATTAAGATAAAACAACATCATGCCCTGTGGTGTGAGACAGGTCCCATAGTTTGACATGCTGCTGTTTTACAGTGAAGTCCCACGATGGAGTGTTCTAATCTACTGTCTTGTCCTTAGGAGCTCATGCTGCTTTACGACAGACAACAGAGTGCATTTTGTGTCATCTGTGGTGCTCTGAACTGCATTTTGGTTCTAAGAATGTTTTGTGGATAAACTTATCCAGGAGAAAGATTCCCACTGAAAGAAGAGGAATAGTCTATACTGGCTTCACATGATGAATATTTGGTGACTACATGATATATTAGATAACTTGAGTTTATCTTTTTCAGATCTAGTCCAAAAGGCCAAAAGAGCAAAGAAGAAATTGCTGAAACAAGGAGATGATGACAGAACCAGTTCTGTGTCTCAGGAACAATATGAGTCATTCAGCTATGGTGGAGTAGATCCATACATGTGGGAGCCCCAGGAAGTAGGTAGGAGAGCTAGAAAGAAGTACACAGTGAGGATAACTTTTGATTTGAATTGGGAAAGTGCTATAGTATTGCTGAAGTGGCTTGAATTGTGTCTGTGCTGCACTGGATCCGCTAGCAAGGGATCATGGTTTGCACATTGACTTTGAGCAGCCTGTATGCATTGGATGGAGTGTGGGGAAAACACAGTTAATGGGGAGAAGAAAAGACATGTATAGAATCAGTACCCAAACTACCCTTCAGACAGCTGTTTGTCATGTCATTGTGCCTGTGCTGCTGAGATCTGCTTAATCTGTGTTTACCTCTGTGCAACTAGCTTTATCTTGTGACTTTACAAAACAGGTAACCCAGTAATTAGTAGGTAAGTTATAAGTATATAAAATCCCCAGCTTTTGGGCTACACTTAAAGTAGCTTTTTATATTTGACAAAAAGATTATCCATTGATTTAAACTTTCAGCTTTTTCCTTGGATTTGAGGTGGTGATCACCTCTTGTTAAAAGGGGCCTTGCTTTAAAAAAAACAACTAAAACAAACAAACCCCACTCCTCTGAATATAAATCTACATTTCTTGAATTTCAAGGATAAGCTGACTGAGCCTGTAATTATAAATACTGTTACTGGCAATTGCCTGTACTATACCTGAAATACTATGATTATTTTTGGAGAAGAAAGCAGTACTGTCTCTTGTGGATCCTGGGAAAGTTTCCACCATGGTGTTGACAGACTACGACTGAGTTCTTTGGGTGTGGAGGGTCTGAGTTCTGTATATTACTTTACTTTTGACTTTGTAACTAATTGAGCAACAATCATACTGTAAATATTAGGTAAGAATAAATTTAGGGAGAAGGTTTATGAACATTAGACAGGTGAGAACTGCTTTCTGATGAGAGTTGAGAGGATGAACCTTAGGGATTTTAGCATAGGGATTTAAGGGATCAGTGAAAGGGATTATGTCTCCAAAGCAGTGGCTTAAATCATTTACCCAGAGGGACTCTTTCACTACTATTAATGCGTCTTTGGAGATTTTTTGGTTATTTCATTAGCATGAGGAAGTGAGATTCTTACATTGACATAGGTAGCATCAAAAAGCAACATCTGATTTTGAGTCTTACCAGCTGGATGATTTTGTTGGTTGGTTGGTTTGGGGTCTTTAGTTTTTTGTCTATAACTTTGATTTTTAATACCTCACCCACCTTACTTGGAAAAGGAGTAATCTTAAACCAACATTATCAACTACAGATTGTACATGTCTTAAAGAGGTGCTGTATTGTTCTTTTAAATACTTGGTGATCAGTTTTTTAGAAATCTCAAGTGTCATCAAGGATTTGATTCAGACCCCTAAAGGTGCAGAGATGATCAGAAATCTGAAGCAAAATTGCTGCTGCATAGACCTCCAGTAGTCCTTGTGCTTGTCTCTTCCCTTTGTTCAATGTGTAGCCAGGAAACTAAAGGGGGTTTGTCTTTAGAACTCTACTAGTAGGTAACAGCTTACCAAATGTAACTGACAAATGAAGACAGAAGAAAATTGTTGCAGCTGTTCTCTCTAACATAGTGCTATTTGTTTTCTGTAGTAGGAGTAAAACACTGTTTATTGCTAGCCTGAAGATTAGTCTTTAACCTGCATGTTTTATTTACAGCAGCACTGTGAAAATGTAAGATTCCAGTGTGTCTTTAAAATTGAATTTGAACATGAGAAATAAATGGTGAAAAGAAGAGACATCTGTTTTTCGAGTGGCATTTAAATCCTTACAGAGTACTTGGGTGACCAAGACAGCTTTCTGTTACCCCTGCAGGTGCTATGAGAAGCCATCTTTCTGAATTCAAGAAACACCGAGCAGCCAGGATTGATCACTATGTAGTTGAAGTCAATAAGTTAATAATCAGGTTAGAAAAGGTAAATTTGGTGATTTTTTTTAACATTCCAGCCTCCTAAATGTTTCCTAGATTTAAAAAAAATCTATTTCAGTATGAAGTGTGCCCATTTATCTAGTATAAAGGATACTAAACTAAGACTCTCTTTACACATTACCTTGAGTACTGTGCTTGGTTTCATCCTGTGCCATGGGTATGATTTCTGGTTCTGTGCACCATTTTCAAGCTGAAGATACTACTTCCACATGCTTCGTGAAGCATCTGTTCCCCGGTTTTATTTTCTCCATCTTTTACTTTGCTAAATTGCTCCCCAGTATTTTTGTCATGATTCTTCCAGCTACTTATTCTTCAAAATCTGCCAATGCACACCTGCATTTTGGCTCAGATGCAGTAACGTTGTCTGCAATAAGGATTATGTGCAAAATGCGCTGATTTTGACAAGGTTTGACAAGTTATTGTTTAGCGCTGGTATGAATATAGAAATCGGAAAAAAAATGAAAGTTGCGTAAGTCTGGTGTAAAACCAGCTGAAACTCCTCTCTCTTAAAAATGCCAGGTTTCTTTTACTTGTTGGGCTGAGTTGTGCTGGGTGTTTTCCTTGTAAAAGTATAATTTTCTTAAATATATTGTTTGTCTTCTACCAGCTTACATCATTTGACAGAGCAAACACTGAGTCAGCTAAAATAAGAGGTTAGTGTGAATAAGAGGTTACCTGAGACTATTTTCCCCTATAGTTTAACCAGCTGAGGAATTAATTGAATACTTAGATGGTGTGTATTCCTGCTCACAGCTATAGAGAAGTCTGTTGTGCCTTGGGTCAGTGATCAGGATGTTCCATTTTGCCCAGACTGTGGCAGTAAGTTCAGTATCCGAAACCGACGTCACCACTGCCGCCTTTGCGGGTCTATTATGTGCAAGAAATGCATGGAATTTGTCAGTCTTCCTTTGGCAAGTAAGTACTGTAGAGTTAATTCTTCATTTTCTTAGCTCACTTTGGGTGCATCCTGGCTTTTTTCTATTAGAAAAAATATTTGCTGGTAATAGACTGGCTCTGCAGAAAACTTCCATTCAGTTTCATGTAGACACTTGTCTGTGAAACAGAATACAAGGAATGATTTCTCCACTCTTTGTCTCTGTTCCTTCTTCAGATTTGGAAGTGTTGCTTAACACTGAAAAATTTACTAGAACTAATAGTTGTAATAGTAAATAGTAAATAAATAAATAGTAAGTAGTAAAAAAGTAGTAACTCCTGGTAAATATAGCTGTTGTTTATTCTACTGAGTACTATAACTATGGAGCTATTAACTTTAGGAACTGCCAAGGTTCTTGACATTTAAAAATGATGTGAATATTTCCAGTTTTGTCTGTGTTGTCCTAATGTTGGACCTTGGGACAACAACTTAGGGAAATTCATGTATAGGCCTTTAAGAACAACTTTAAACTTTTATTTTTCTCATCTGGTACACTGGAGAGGAGACTATTTTCCGTGGAGATAAATGACATTAACTATGCCTTTCAGAGGGTTCAAGCACAATTCCTGGACGCCATTATCATACCTGTTCTACAGATTGTTTTGTGACTGCAGGCTCAAACATGAGAAGGCTTCTAGGCATGAGCAAAGTAGGTGGTGCTCAGCAGTCTGCTCTCTAGCTGGTTTTGAATACAGCAAGATTTGCAGTGAAGACCCAAATTCTGACTTGCAGTCATGGTTGTCATGCTATCCTTGCATGTCTTTCAGCAGACTCTTTCAATCTAATTTTCTAGTACCACCTGAACGTAAAGTTTCTGTTAAAGGGCAGTTTGTTTGTGTTGGTAAAATCTGTTGGCTTCTCCAGTTACTGTAAAATTACCTATGTATAATTTTTAGGCAAACTCACTAGTGCCAGCAAGGAGGCCTTGGGTTCTCATACGAGCCCGAACTCCTCACCCAGCAGTGTGCACGGCTCCCGCCGTGGCAGCATTAGCAGCATAAGCAGCGTGAGCTCTGTTCTGGATGAGAAGGATGATGAACGAATCCGTTGTTGTCAGCACTGCAAAGACACCCTGTTGAAAAGAGAGCAACAGATTGATGAGAGGGAATGCACACCAGAGATTGTGAAGCTCTATGAGGTAAATCAAGCTCTGTGCTACAGTGTATATATCTGCAGTGGTCACTACTTGACTTTTGGCTTGTTACCTCATGCCTAAACTCTTACTTTATGACTTAATGCTGACTTGTGTTAGAGGAGACTGTTTGGTGTTTATGCCATGTAACAAGGACATATCTGAAATGTTTGGATCAGTTGCAATACAGTATTTATGGACCACATTAACTTCATACATCTTTTTGAAATGCGTCTTCATTCTCATCATCTGACGTGCCTCTCTCTTAAAATTGTGTATTTGTTTAAACCAGTGAGTGATATGCTGTGCATTTGATTGGTGGGCTGCACTGAGCCATGGGACCTGATGTCACCACTGTTTGTCCTTACACTGATGGCAAATGCATTTTTTGAACCATCTCTATCAACAATTACATTCAAATGTGCTTTGCAGCAGGTACTGATGATCATCAGATACTTTTTCAGTAGAGTCCACAAACTCCATGGGTTAGTATTAATGGGAATTTTTGTTGGTGCTCTTGTTGGTGAAGAGATGTACGGCTAGAAGCTGTCCAAGTCATCCATTCAAACAGCTTCTCAGTTCAAAGTCCACCTTGCAGGGGTACAGCGAGTCTTTCTCTGTTCCTGACAGTGCCATATTGTTCTGGAGATAACTGGGGAGTCTTGTCATTCCTGAATAGTTAAAGTGCCTTTCATCATGGTTAACTTTAAATCTGCACAAACAGCATGAAAAGATTCATGTCAGCATGTTCTTGCATTAGTGTTTTAATGTTAGTTCTTTTGGATACATTTTGTTTTAATATTATAACAAGAAACTCCGACTCTGCATGGAGAAGGTTGACCAGAAGGCACCAGAATACATAAGGATGGCAGAGTCACTAAAGTAAGTCCCATTGCTGGTTATGTTTATGAATACATGTATTTTTCCTCTAAATGTGTGGGAAGTAGTAAGGAAGTGGTGTACTAAGGCTGCAAGAGTGTGTAAATTAAAAGAAAGATCAGTTTTTCATTATCTATTGTCTTCTGGATGCTCTTCAAACAAAGTAGTATTGAATTAATTATTAACGGTAATGTACAGAGAAATTGTTTTATTTGTTAATTCTTTTTAAGCCAATTCACAGTGAGGCGCTACTGTCATTCTTTGACACATCATCTTTGTAAAAAAAGGAAGTACAAGGCTACAGTTTTTGTGTAAATGAGCCTCTTCAATGAAAACAGCTGCAGTCAGCTGTTGCTGTCCTCAGTTGGGATGCTCTGGCTTCTAAGGAGTGCCAGCAGCAGCAGATCATTAGAATGCTGATCCCTCTGTTCTGTGTAAAGCACCTTCACCTGGCAGTTGTTCTGAGTGTACCTGGGGACCCCGTGCTGCAGTGGATAAGCA
>VZUA01038939.1:6118-21415 GCA_013401035.1 Horornis vulcanius
TAGATGAGGAGAGCTTGATGCTCTCAGGAAATTCCTTTGATTTTTTCACCACAAAACCACGTAATATCTGTGTGCACATATACAAAAAACATTTACGAGTACACGTAAATAAATATAAATATAAATATAAATATAAATCAGAAGTGGATGGACACCATTGGTTTTCACTTGTGCATCCGCTTGCTGACCATTGGGTCCCGGCACAGCTGTGCTCTAGGAGAAGGCAGATGCTGCTTCTTGTCTCAGGGGAAAGCAATAATCCCTCCCTTCCCAGTACTTCCTAGTTCCCACAGGGGAGGACTCTTCTCCCTCTGCCTCCAGGGGTCTGCCACAAATTTGAAGCCAAAACGCCAGGCGCTGGTGCTCAACTCTCTAAGTTATGGGGTTTCTTTTCTCCCCCACTCTCCCATGCCACCAGACCTCCTCACCTGACAAGTCCAACCCAGACAGTCCCCTCCTGTCTCTTCTCCAGCTACATGGGGCCAGGGAAGAGGTGGGGGTAGGCTTGTGTTTTGATTAATATGGAAATAAAATGCAGAAATAGCAGCAGTACTTAGCTTCATTGCTTCAGTTTAGAGATTTATTGGTGAGGAGATAAACACTAGGCTAGGGGCCTTGCTCAGTAATTCACGGTTCCCATCAGTTATTACCAAATGAGCAAATCGTTTTTCTTTGAAGCCACAGAGGGGAAAAAAAAAGGAAATAGGGAAAAATTATTTTTTTAAAATAGATTGCCACCCCTTACCTCAGGTCCAGACCTCGTCTGCCTGCCCACCTGCCCTGATTGGGGCCCTACTCTCCAAGCAAAACTTGGGAGTTGAATAAGGATGTGTGTCTCTTAAAATGCATGTTTCTTGCTCTGCCATCTTCCCTCCAACTTTCTTTTGTATTTTCCTACCTGCTCCTATCCAAATTTTTTAGTTTTGTATTTTCTATTCTCTGAAACCCCACTTTCCCTTCTGCAGAAGCAGGCAGGCATGGATTTGAGCTGGAGTGAGCTTTCAAAAGATGATATCGTGCTGCTGCCAGAGAAAACAAAGGGGCAAGATTGAGAGGGGGAAATGGGTACTTTGGGGGCACAAAACCCCCTTCTCAGATCTGAAACAGAAGCAGCCAACTAGTAGCTAAGTAGAAGCTAAATACTAAAGTGTAAGCAGACATTTTTCACAGAAGTTCTGTGAAATTGACGGATTTTAGTTTGTTGCTTTGCTTTCAGTGTATTGGAAATACCTAGAGACATCCACACTGTACTGCCTTAAATTGACCCAGAACCTGCTGAACACTCATATTTTACTGGGCCAGCAGGAAGGTCAGGTGAGACATCCTAGGGCATCTCAGAGGCAGTAAATACCTACATTTAAGTGGCTGAATTGAGTCTTATAATCATAGAATTGCAGGAAAAATTAAATTTTAAAAGATCTCTAAGGCCACTGAGTTCAATCATAATTCTAACACTGTCGAGTTCACCACTAAACCATGTCCCTAAGCTCCATCTTAATGTATTTTGAATAGAGAAATAGAGTAAGAACAAAATGGTCTAAAAAAAAAAAATCTGCATATTGGAAGCTTTGAGTAAAAAGCTACACTTTAACCAAAGAGAAAAAACAAAACAAAACCATCCCAATGTTCACAGAAGGATCTTCCCCCAGTTGCTTACCATTTTTTCAACAAAGAAACGTAATTGTTGTTTAATTGTTAATGAGTTTTTGTTCTCTGTTTTTTTTAAAATAATCAGTTTGATTAAAACTATAAAAGGTTTGGGTCAAATGAATAAAACAAAAAGGAATTGCCAATCTTACATCACATAAGGCAGGTGATACAGTTTTTGATGGAGCTGTATCCATATCTGTGTTTCCATCTAACAGCTGCTCAGCATCCAAAAACTGCTGAGCTGGAGACACTGAACTGAAGACACTAGAAGGAGGAATGAAAGTGCTTGTAGCCAGCCAACAAACCTTCCTTCTCGTGCCTTTCATTTCTCTCTTCTGAAGTTGGAACAAACCCTTTTTGCTTAATATTACATTGAAGTAGGCGCCTAGATAAGCACAGTGCAGCTGCAGAAGAGTGAAATCTGGCTGACGGACAAAACTTCTTAAAAATTAGTAAGTACCATCAGTTGAGGCTATGTTGACAAAAATCTATGCCTAGATCCCCCAAGTCTCTGAACTTGTGGTAGGTTCAGGATAAGGGTCTATAGAGCCTTGGTAAAAAAACCCTGTAGATCTATATTTAAATTTAATATTTTTATGTTTGTTTGTTTGTTTTCCCAGTGTTGGGGCTATTGATGGGTACATTTTGAAAGTTACCTGGCAGAGCAGCATCGGGGACTGCCAGATGAGCAAGGGGAAAACTACAAGAAATGCAGTAATTTAGTTTTCAGGGTGAAGATGATTTGTGGAGAACCACAACCCAAAAACTAATGGATCCCTTGAAAAACAAGAGATTTGCACAGGCCCTGGCCCTGATGCCTTAAAAACTAATAAAAGCAGGTAAGGCTCAATTTTTAAGACAGAGAAAACAGAGTCCCTGCAAAACAGGGGAGGAATGAAACTGTGGTCTCTGAATGCATTTACCACCTCCAGAAAACGCTCTCCTATGTCAGGAATGTACATGAGGATGCAATAGTGCCTTAGTCACACCACCACAGGAAAAAATTACAAATTATTCATGAAAGGAACTTGATGTGTGTGTTATAAAAAATGGATTGTGTTTTTGGAAATGTTAAATTACTTTTCTGCATACTTACACTTTGTGGGCTTTCTTCTTTTGTGTGCGTGTGCTTTTTTCGTTTTAATTTATTTTACTTTTCTTTTAATTGCTTTCTACCCAGTGGCTCTGACTATCACACACCAGGTGCTATTTTGCTGTGTTTCAGCTGTAAATGGTTAGGCATCTCTCTGAAAAAACATGAGATCTCATTTGTATTTTTTTTAAAGCAGAGAAATGTTTCACAACTAACAAAAACTCATTTTACAAAACCTGACCTTCAACCTGAGGGAGTTGCAAGCCCTCATCCATGAGGTCAGAGGAAGAGCAACGATGTGACTTCATAAAGCATCCTCTTTCCTGACTTTTTATTTTTGTTCATAAACAAAGATCTGTTGAATGTCACACAGGAAGTAGACAACTAAACAAGCAGTTTGCCCCTTATGCTATCCTACCTCATGCTTTGCAGAGGAATTGGCCATGGTGGATTCTGCGGCCTGTGCTGTCAGATCTTCACACAGCAAATGAATTTTCAGGCACTAGGAGAAAGGCACTTTGAAACATCTACTTGGGAGAGCTTCTGTCCCCAGTTTCAGCACTTGGCTTGCCTCCTAAAACTGCAAGTGACAGTGACAGAAATTAGTCACAACAGTGGTGGCCATGGGTGGCATGATGGTTTGCTTGAGCACAATGAGAATCGAGTTTGGACTCCAGGTAAGTGCTGATACTCAGAGTGGGCTACCAACATCTCAGACACAGACCTGCCAGGGCTAGAAACCATTGAAGCCTTGTGTGCACTTCCATACAAAGACCCAGATTGTTGCCAGTGTCCGAATGCCTCTGAGTCTCATAAACTGGCAAAGGGCCTAAACTAGAAGAGTCTTGAAGGCTTCATTTCCATGCGAGGTGGATGCAGTAGTTTCCAGACCTTTGTCACTGAAGTCCCAACACATCCATGCTGTCTTTGCAGGGAATATAGGCCAGTGGTTCCTGTGGGGCAGCCATTCCTTGCCTCTGGATGGTCTAGCTGAGTCCCTGCTGCCCTGCAGGAGCGGTCTGCAGACCTCCCATGAGCGTGGTGTGTGCTGCCTGCCCTGCCTCGCCTTCTCTCAGTGAATTTCTCTAAATGACTGCTGTGACCTTGGTCTCCAGAGATGCTTATAGCCCAGCCAACCTTCAGGCATGGTCAGGTCCAACAGGCTCCATGTGTTTTGGAGGGTGTTTCCTGAGCAGGCTCCGGCCCCTACTAGCCCTCTGGGCCACCTGCTCCTTGTGGCCTTGAGACCAAACCTGTTAGCAGTGCATGCATCCCTTTTTTTTTCTCACTGAGTATCTATGGGAGGTTTAGTTGTGCTCAATTTTGAAGCAGGACAAGGTATGTGCTGCAAAAGCACTTTAGCACAGTCTTTTCAAAGCTTCAGGATCTTCCTTTCTGTGGTTTGATTTTCCCTAGTTACTCCAGCATGGTCCATTTGCCCTTTCCAGAGGAGTAGATGTACATCCCACTACTTCATACTTCCATTACTTGTGCCAGATATGAGCTTTTTCTTATATTACTTAAGTGCAGCTGTGGATGCCCACCTCCCTCACATCAGCACTCTCTTGTGTCTGTTGGGTGTTCTAGGGTTCTCTGTTTCCCAGGGCTCTGTAAGATGTCCAAGATTTCCATTCCAAGCTAAAATCATGGTCTTCATCCCTCCTAGTAAATTAACCAGTGCTACATAGTGTTCTCAGGCATTGTAGCTCAATTATTTATAGAGTCAAATTGTTACAACAGTTCCTGGCATGTTTTGGCTCCAGGCAGCTAGCACTCTCCTGAACGTTTCCCAGGCATGGTTTGGGGATAGCATAGGCCAAAGGCCAATCCCAGCAGGCAATTTGTGTTCAGCCACACTGCCTGGAAAGCAAGAATTTAATAACGTGGACACACGCCAGTCTGAGCCAGTTGGCTTCAGAGCTAGCTAATGGTCACAGGCATGTTTTGTATAGGTGTAGTCTCAGTCTTTTTCCCTTTACAGAAAGCTTTTGCCCTTTTTGTCATATCTTTCTCTCTGTCTTTCTCTCCACATAACCAGGAAAATATATTTTCTTTGTGAAGTGAGATATTTATCACAATTATTAACTGATCAAGGTCCCCAGTATTTGATTTGTCTCCATTACTTTTTGGCTTTCTCTGCTTCGGTTTTCCCAGTTGTGCATGATTGGTTTATTGAACTACAAAACTGTAAAGGATGTCTATTTCTACTTCTGTGCCATGTGCAAGAAATCCTTCTTCTCTGCTGGGTTTCACATCAACATGGGGCAAAAGATGCCCATGACAGCCACTTTTTCAGTTCGTAAATATGACACATAGACAAAATAGCCCTGAGTATCAGAATTCTTCATATGTCCAGAGACAGTTCTTCTTGGCCTATCATCAAATCTCCACCAAGAAAAATGAATCCACTCCCAATTTTGTAAGCAGCTGGGGAAAGCAGAGATCTTTCTGATATGAAGGAATAACATACCTTGTGGGAGAAGTTGTTCCAGGCGCAGGCTGAATGAGAAGCTTAGGGCTTTCCCCTGGGACTTGCCTCCTTTCCACCTGCTTAGACCAGGCAAGAGGTACTTAGTGCCCCATCCTTCACTTGTTTCAGCATTTTTCAACGTAGCAATACAAAGCTATAATCCAAACAGAAAACTTTACTTTTCTCTTCTTTTGTTGTGTCTCCTAAAATGTTGCAGTGGGTTCTTTCTTCCCACTGGTGCATTTCATCAGTTTGGCAGTACTCTGTCCATGATTTTGAGTCACAGCACTTTTTTACAGTGTCTTTGTGTCCAAGGTTTTTGCCCCAAATCCTACCTACTGGCAAAGCCAGCACTAACTAAATACCCTGAATCAGACCATCACTGATTGCTTCTTCACTTCTGCCGATGTGGATTTTACCTGAGATCTCTGGGATTAACTCTGCTTCCAGCAATACAGCAGAAGGACAGTTCTCCTGTAAATGCAGTATTAGCACTTCAGCTCCTTCTCTCTTGGTCATATTGGGTCAGGCTTCTTTACCCGGCCTGCCCCCACGAAGACCCCAGCATGTCCCACATCTTGCAGGGTCCTACAGTCAGCAGGTGACCCTTTCTTTGACACTGTCATGTTCAGTTGCTTGAACATCTCCTGCTCATCCCCTTACCCAACCACCAGCTCCATCCATCTCTCTCCATGGGCAGCCCTCTTCCTCCAGCTGCAGCATCTTCTATTCCAGCCTTCGCTGCTGTGGCTGTCTCACCTTGCCATTGCATCTGCCTGACCATCTGTTGAATCATGTGCAATATAAATAACAGCTAGTGACAAATAATAGCTACAGATACCCTCCTGTAATAGTCTGGTGGTCTCACAGGACACTCACCACTTTACAGCATCTTCTTTACTTGCAAAGCATTTATTTTGCAAGTCACAATTATATGCTAATATTAATGTTAATGTGGTTTGGAGTCCTTGGGCTACCATATATGTAATTTTCACATTTTCCCCAAAAGTGCATTCTATTATTCAATTTCCTTTGTTCACAACTGTGATACTCTTCCCACAACAGGGCCTTATTCTATGCTTCAACACAGCACTGAAGATACCCCTCTGATCATAACAGGTAAGGGAAATTCAGCTTTTAAAACCAATCATGTTTAATAATTTACCTCAGAAAAATGCAGAGAAGAAGTGAGACTAGTAGATTTCTTTACATTCTTCTTCACAGAGAAGAAAATATTTTAATCTAGATTATGGAGAAAGTGAAATCTTGCTGTATGGTGTTTGGTCAATAAGAGGTCTTTACCTCACTGAGGTCTTTAACCTGCCCACAGAGACCAACTTGGTCACTAGGGTGCTGAAAACATTTTGTAACTGATGTAGTGGCTGATGCTTCATCCAGTAAAGTCATGGACAGCTTTGCTCAGAGGCAACCTTGCAACAGGAATTTGTCCTCCATCTCATATCTTTCTGGCTACATTTGAATGCCGAAATTTAATTGCCCTAAACACATCTCTGAAGCCAGTTGATGGCACAGACACATGCCAAAGTAATCTTTGAACAGTTGGATGATCCTAATGGTGAGCATAGCTGAGTGGTGTTTGAAAAGCTTTGCTTTTTCACTCTCATTCTTGATTCAGTTAAGGGATGTTCATAAAACTACTACATTTGACAAAGTGCTTGTTATCTTCACCAGCTTCCTTGAACTAATAAGGTGACTACAGGTTTTTGGTACAGATGGATTGTTTGAGAAAAATGTGCCTAGGAAGCAGGCTCACTTTTCCAGTAAAGTTATTTCAGTTTGTTGCCCTCATCCTTCAAGGTATGCAAGCTTCTCCAGCAAGGGGAGCTGCTGGGTGCAGGTCAGAGGAAGGAGGAGAGTAAGTCTCAGAGCTTTCCTGTTGTATAAGGGAAGCTTTCAGCTGTCTTTTTTCTGTTGAAGGTGACCTTGCACTCACTTGCTGAAGGTGCTTATTTCCTGCAGGTCAAAGATGGGCAGGTGTTTCCTCAACACCACGTTTTATTCATGGTCTGCCTGCGGCTGCAGAGCTGCCTGTGAGGATGCTGTCTGCCCCTCCTCTGCTCAGCTCCCTCCAGTGGAGATCCTGCAGCCCACCAGCACTGGGGACTGCAGTGACTGCCTGCAAAGACATGCTCGATGTACAGCCAAAGCTTAGCAGAGCAGCAAGTGAGCCTCCCAGGGATCTGCACTCCCTGTATGTCTGTGGGGATGTTGGGCTACCTGTGCAGCAGCCTGCAGTCAGCAGGCTGGGGGTGTACGAGACACCTTTGATGGCAGTGCTGACCTCAGTTCACTCCTTGGCCTCTGACAGGGCCTTGCAGATACACACAGGTTTGGAAGTTATGATTGGTTGGTTGCTCAGGTTAAGTGCTCGACTTGGAAAGGCACAGAAATTCTTGGTCTGGACCAAAATTCCAGTAGCAGCAGCTCCACAACTAGGTGGGATTGATCCAAAGATGAGGGGAAACCACCACTAAAGATGCTCATTCTCCCTTCATTCCACGCCTTCCCTAACACATACAGTGCACATACAGTGAGTTTCCCTTCCCCCTTTCCCCTAAACTTTTAGGCCATCTGCATGCATATCAGAATGACTGTGGACATGTTTTTTGATTTTTTTTTTTTCACAAAAAACAAAACCAACTAGGTTGGGTTAAAACTGGTTAAATCCCCCAGGATCTCAGCAGTGTTTTAAAACATATGTGAAGGGGAGGAACCATTTTTCTCACGTCCTGAAGAATATAGCTGACATATGGACCATTCAAAGGAAATTTTTTTCAGGCCATTGGCCATGCATGAATGGCCAGGCTTATACAGTGGGGACCCCAGATATGATGGGGATCTCCTCCCAGAAATTGGGCTTTCTAAGTATCAAGAGCAGATCCTGGAGGTGCTAGCCATGCGACAGGTTCTCAGAGCTGGTAGCAGACCCAGCTGAGGGGCAGGGATGGGCTGAAGCAACACAGTTGCCCTGAAGCAGGCTTTGGCTTGGTGTGTCCCTGCTGAGAGCCTACCCCAGCAAAGCCTGCCCCATGTGACCCCCCGCTTTTGCTCCTCTCCATCATAAGCTTTCTCTTAGCTGTGTTCACTGGTGCTTGCTGCTTCAAACACAACTTTACTGTGACTGGGTGCCATTGTAGTGCCACAGGTAGATTTAGCACCTCAATCATTTTTCTGCTAAATACTTCCAAGGCCACAGAGAAGCACCTTGTAAATCTTCTTACTTCCTCAGAAAAAAAAAAAAAAAAACAACCAAAAAAAAACCCAACAAAACCCTAAACCACAAAACAAAACAGAACAAAACCAACAACAAACCACAAGGAAGTTCAGGGAAATAAACCCCTAAATTGAATTTCTTGCTTTAAAAGTGCTTTACATATATCACCACCAACCAGCATGTAAATTTTAGTCAGCTACTGGACTAGTCTTTTAAAGAAGTTGAAAAATGGCCCTGCATCCTCAAAGGACACACCTGTTATCTGAAACAGTTTTTAACCAGCTTGTTAAGCAGCTTTGACAGATCAAAGACCCCGGACAATGGGCACAAACTTTAACAATAGTTTAGCCTTGAGCAAAAGCTTCTGTCAAAGCAAGGCTTGTGCCAGTAGTATTATGGCCTGCAATTGAAAATAAATTTTACTTGAATAAGTACCTCAGCCCGATCAGAGGCACTGCCGCCAGGGAGACAAAAGCAGTTGGGGATAAGTTATTGACTCCACTGACAGCATGAATGAAGTTCATTATGCCAGCCCACTCTTGGTAAATGTGTCAGGTTTTAAACTGAATTAGGTGGCAGGTGCATGGACCATTTTCCTGCCCCCCTTGAGACAGTAGAGGGCCAGTCATCACCTGATTCTACAGACAAATGTTTAGATTTGGTTTTCATATCGCATGGGCACAAGTGACAGCATATTTAAATCATAAATAAGGTTTCCTGAAAGCCCTTGTCTATCCCACTTTCTCTCTTCATCCCCTGTAGCTGGCTGGCAGTGCTCCCACCTCCCTGCCTGCTGGACCCTGGAGGTGGTTTGCCTCCCCTCCACTGCCCCTGCTACAGCCCCCCTTCAGGTCCCTGTTCCAATCTGCCTTGGGGATGTGCAGGATGTGGGCTTCCACAGGCCACCTCCAGCTCCAGTCCTGAGCCAGAAGGAAGTTCAGACCCTTCTGCTCCTCTCTGGGTGACACTGCACACAGAGCATTTCCAACTTCAACAGCGTCTGGATCGAGCCCTCCTACAGCTGATTTTATGTGATGTATGTACATATGGGCCTAAAGAGATTGAATCCAGGCATCCTATTTTAACCTTCTGAAAGAATTTCTACAGTAAGCCAGCATTTATTTCTTGCAAACCTCTGATGACAAACATCACTATCATTGCAATTTCACAGAAATGCAGGCCAGATCAGAAAGAAAAGGTATGAAAAACATACATGTATCTGTGTGTGTGTATACACACAAAACCACATATAAAAATAAAAAAATCATCTATATATGTGTCAGTTTTTAAAATTTTGTTATAATTCAAAGAAATAACATGATAATCTGCCATATAATTTGATATTTCTCTGCTTTAAGACTGATCAGTTGTCTTAAGATGCATCTTTTATTTATTTTTACATCTGCATATTTTACTTGAAAATATTTCAGTTTATAGTCTGCCAGGGCCTTGAAGGATAATGCAAGATCAGCTGAACTTCAGATACTTTGGATGCCAGCTCTCATTACTTAATCATGAGACATAGGACTATTAAGACTCTTAAAATGAAAGCCTTGTTCTCTGACCATAGAGGAAAGGCTTGGCATATGCCTTTGGCTGCATGCCTTATTTACGTTAATGAGCAAGTAAGATTCCTTCCCCCTGTGAAGGAGCTGAGCATCTCTTCTCCTGACACTTTTGGGATCTGCTGCCTCAGTTAGTTGTTAAGGGAAGTCTTTTGCTTTTTGACAGCATTTTGAACACATGTGGGTACTTTTTTTGCACTTGTGCCACTTAAACTTTCAATGATGTCTTTACAAGTCTGAAAATGTCTTGTTTCATTGTGCCTTTTTTTCCCCCTCTGCATCCTGAAGGTAAAGCCTTTGTGTTCGTCCACTTAACAGCCTTCTAACCAGACAACAGTCTCTGAAGTTTAATAAAATTTATTCATCTCCTTTCTTCAGGGATTTCAAAGGGCTGGACAAACACTACCCTGCCCTCCAACACTCAACTTGAAGAAAAGTGTTATTGCTGTTCCTCCAAACTGAGAGCCAATTCCTAAAGGAAGGGATGAGGCTTGCCCAATGTCACAAGCAAGTCTGTGGCAGATTCACACTCCAGCGGGTGTTTTAGCTGTCAGATAGTGCTTCACCCCCCAACACGACATCGCTAAAGATGCATTTGGCTCAGTTCACAGTTGTATTTAGTACACCTGTTAATACAGACTTATCAAATCCTTTATTTTTCTGGCTCCAATACAAATAGGTCCAGGAAGCCTCACTCATGGACCCCCCCCAAAAGAGAGAATGTTTCTTTCTCCCATACACAAATCTGGAAAAACAAAGTAGGCTTATTCTTTGGGGCTATCTAAAGACTGCTGTGTGTCAACACACAAAATCATTTCTCACAGTGGTATCACTTGCTGGATATGTTCCTTCCCTCCAACTACAGCAGATGGTGTTTCATAGTTGGTCACAAATGGCTGTCAGCGAGCGTTTGTCTGCCTGCCAGTAACCTGTAGTTTGGGGACTCCCTCGGAGAGTGTACCAGCACTGACTCTGCTGATAGCAGCATCTCAGAAAATGATCCGTCCTTTCTTGTCAGGCACAAAATTAGCTATCTCATTTTCAAACTGTTGACAAGGGGGATATGAAAGAAATAAGGGCCATGCTGGCTCAGATGATGTTTCTTCAGCTCTGGTTTGAGGCAGTGAGTGCTGGTTACAGAGCAGAAGCTGTCTTTACCACAGCAAATATTGACCTTTGCTGAAAGGTGAGGATACAAGCACAGCCCTCTCCTGGTGTTAGGATTTTGCATGGCATTTCCAGCTTTCCCAAGCTCAGTTTAGATTTCTCTTGGCCAGTGTTAGCAGTGAGAAAAATATGACCTTTGGTGAAGTTGCTCTGTAACAGGAAAAAAGCTTTTGATGGGCTAAAGGTCCCATTGCACCAGCCAGGTTTGCTGTTGTCTTCACATGCATGAGAAGAAGGCAGCCAGGCAGCCTGGCATCTGCTGTGACTGCTGCCTTGTCCCAGCAGCCAGAAATGGGAGGCATGGAAGGAAGAGAGTCGACAGAGATGGAGACCAAATACATCTGTGTTTGGAAAACAATTTTGGAAATTTTGCAGCGACTTGTAGCGGCAGTCATTACCTTACTGGTGCACATCCATGCTTTAAACACTTGCAGCTACAGCTCCAAGTATTTTATTTCAACAGAAGTCTTGAAGATGAGTCCATGAAGCAAAACTGAAGGCTCTCCATTGCAGCTAGCTCAGGGTCATCCTGCACAGAGAGCAATTTCTGTTTAAAATTCCAGGTGGTATCTGGGCTGGTAAAGTTGACTGGCCTCACCTGCCTTAGCCAGGGCAGGGGTTCCCTCCAGGTGTGTCTGGCAGAGCGGGTGCATGTGACTTCTGCATGGCACTGCTGCCAAAGGGATCTGGTGATAGGATATATTCCTGTGCTCCAGTTTTCACATATGTCAAGAATTGCATGTATCAATAAATCCTGTGTAGAAAAAATTCCTGCATTTGTCAGTAGAAAGGCAGATTGTATCAGTGCCAGTTACTATAGACAGTAATTTTCCTGACCTCCTGCAAGATTTTTAAGTAAAGTACTTATACTCCCAAAGTATAGATTCCTTTTATCCTAAATGTATCTATCCTCTGTGAGAAAAAGATAGATGAAACAGAAGTTTAAGTCCTGCAAAAGAGAAATTATGACTATGAAAAACACCAGAATGATCCATCTGAATTGAAATTTCTGAAAAATTCAGGATTGCTTTGCTTCAGCTTCCATATTTTTGTCACTGAACTGACGTAAAAAAATAAAATGTACCAAATTATTCAATAGTTGAAAGTGCAAATATTGATTTCCAATTAACATTTTGATCCACAAAGATTTTGATTAATTGGAATCATATTTGAAATGAAATTTCAACTATTTCAACAAAAGACATTTTTTTGAAGATTGTTGAAGCTAGAATCTACAAGGAAAGCTGAAAATAAAGTCTCCAATCGTGGTTCTGTTGCTTAAAATCTATAATTATATAACAATTTTAAATTTTCCGTGAATTTCAACACTAAATTTTTATTTTGATTTTTCATATATGAATAAGTCTATTTCTGTTCTCCTTTGGCTAGGAAGATTTTTCTGGGAAAAATGAAGAGGAAACTTAGACTACCTTCAGAGGCAAGGCTACCGGCAGAACGCAGTGCCACTTTAACTCAGATGCCCCGTGAGGATTATGGAAGTATCTGTTCCATGACAGATCAGAATGAGTGCAAAAGAAGAATGATGACTAGGCTAAGCTTGATCCTCAGTAGGGGCCTTGTGCCCTGGCTTGCATCCAGCAATGTGTTCAAGCACAAAGTCTGAGTAAGACAACACAAATATCTAAGGTTAAGCACATGTGTGAATATTCTTATTACATTTCAGTTGAGAAAATTTCTAGAATCTGTCTTGGACCAGTTGTACGGCTCCTTATAAGGGTACCTTTAAACCCAGCTCAGCTTACACTACTACCTGCTAGCTGATTTAGTCCAGATTTGGTTTGCTCGGGAATGTTACTGTGTTTGTGCATGTAGTGGACATATGAGAGTGATGGTCATATCCTTGACCACTTACAGATAGACTATGAGTAACTTAATGACAAACAGGCCCAGTATCTTGAGTTCCTTTTTTTAGGGCTATAGTGGAGGGCCTTATACAACAATTTGAGTAGCCATTTCTCAGGCAGCTCTGCTTCAAGAAAAGATCCCAAAAGAAAAGGCTGTTGAAAATCCCAGAGAATCCAGCATCTTCCAAAAAGAGTGCATTCCCTTTTGGGAAAGTCCATGGGGGCTGAATTTGCTTTGTGGATGCTTTCAGAACATACTACTAATGTTTTCTACTTTCTGTTTGGAAAGTAAAACAAGTGTCTGAAAGGCTGGAGAATGCATATTGCCATATGAGTTGACATCTTCCCAAACCATCACTTTCTGCTTTAGTGTGAAGGGCATTCATGCTTAGGGAAAAGTGATCCCCTCAATCAGTATCTTCCCTCTCAATCCACATTGTTGACTTTGGCTAAGACCTGTGATGGCCAGAGATAACACAGTGGCCACTTCAGTGGTCAGCCTGGGATTTATCAAACACTTCCAACCCAGAGGTCCAATTTCATCCAAAAAAATGGCTCTACTTCAGAAAAGTGTGGTGCGTTGTGTGGCCCACCACTGAGGCCATCTTCAACAGCCAGCTGCCATGGTCAATAAAGTTGGTTTCTCTAGCTGAATGGGAGGTATGCACAGAGTTTGGGAAGCCACCAATTTGATTAAGAGAGATGGCCTGCACCAGGAAGATGACACGACTGTTGAGGCAGTCTGCAATGCTCTCATGCACTATGGGGAGCTCTGCAGCCACACACAGTGAATCATGTGCTAGTCCAGGACTCTGAAGGCAGGGATGGATTTGTGGGCTTACACGCATCAGGAAGTCCAGTAGTACAGCATCTGAGCATCTGGCTCATTTTGGGCACCTGAGCATTTGAGCATCTGCCTCAAATTGGCAGTGGTGGATGTACAGGATGAACAAGCATAAGGCCATTTCATGGATTTGGTTGGGACAAGAAGATGAGGAAACAAGTTAATTGGGGAGCATTGCAGAGCATTTCTGAGTTTTTCTACTGCTTCATTAGAAAATATTTAAAACATAGTTTCTTAGCTTGCTAATAACTACCTTGCCTAACGTGATCTTTTCCCTCTGCGTTTCTCTCATTATTTTTACTGGGTTTGTTGTCTTTAGTCAAGCTGGAAAAAGTTTTCTTTTGCATGCAAATTCCATTAGCTTTTTGATAAAGTTGTCAAGGAAAAATGCTGGTACTCTGCCATATGGAAGCATTTATTCACTACCAAGTATGTAAATTAGATTACATCCTTGATGGCGGCTGTGTTAATTAGCATATCTTGGGCTCCTGCTTGCTACAACTGGACCCAAAGTTTGTATTTTTCCTTTTTTTTTTTCTTTTTCCCAAGCTACTCAGGGGCCTTCACAAACCTTGCTAACCTGACCAGATCTGCCTCAGATCNCTGTTTTGCCTCAGACTTGATGGAATAATTTGTATTGGTGCTTGCATCTTGAATCTGACACATTTGAGGAGCTTTGTGAAGCAATAGCGGTACTTGAATTTTCAATATATTGAAAAATGCTGGAGCAAAAATTTGTACTCTAGAACATAAAATAGTGATAGTTTACCCCTTCAGAATCCATTAGTTTCAATATAATGCATTTGCCAGCCAGAGCTTATAGATATTTCCAGCACAGCAGACGAGTGTCATGTTTCCACCAAAAAATGTAAGATTTTTTTCTCAACAAGATAAACTAACCTTAGAAGAGCCCAAAGTGTGTGGTTGACAGCAGCACCAGAGAAGAATGGCACTTTGCAAAGGAGACATGAATCAGAAATGCCAACTGCTTGTCATGTTTAGTCATGACACCAGTTACAAAAATGAGGATGCTGATGTTATTGGTGCAGTTATATTCTAACCAGCTCACGCATGTTCAGCCAAGTTTTGCACTGTATACAGCAAACAAAAGCTGATATTTTTAAACCTAAGGTTGATAATATCCCATTATGTGCAGATGTGTTGCCCTCTGTTTCCATCAGTTCAGTTATAGGATGCTAGCTAATGATGCTCTGAGATTTAAATTTTACATCTCTTCCTTCACTGCACCCTGATGCACTGTATATCCAGATTCATAATGTAACTGTACAGATAACCTCCTGTCCACAGATTAATTGCACATGGCCTTGCTTTCATCAGTACAACTGAGAGCAGCAGTAGAATAGGAACATGAAGGAAGTTTAGAAACTCATCAGCCTCTTTCTTCAAG
>VZUA01038944.1:0-11400 GCA_013401035.1 Horornis vulcanius
TTTTTTTTTGTGCTGGTAAGCATTGTGCAACATCATTCACTTTCTAAATCTGATAGCACTGGGCAGACATCTTCTAGTTTAGGTCTGACAGATGCAGGTGAAAGTGAGCACAAATCAACATGCACACAGACACAGACAGACACACATCCTCTACACATATATGCAGCAGTTTGCAGGACTTGACCCAAAAAATGGAGTGTAAGTTTTGATGTAAAGAGCAGCTGAAGGATGATGTTTGCCTTGCACAGACTGCTAGATCACACAAAATCCCAGAATGATGTCAACTTTCATTAAGTGACATCTCTTGGTAACTTCCTTATTTGCGTCTGTGTTGGACACGTGCTTTTAATGGTTCACTTGCACAATTGAGGTATAAATGACATTGACAAAGGGTTTTCAAAATGTTTTTTCTTATTCTTACACTATTACTGTTTTGAAATGATTGTACACCATGACATCTCTGGCTTCAAAATTAACTAAGTTTGGTTATACTAAAATGACACTAACATCCTTATTTAAGAGCTATAATATTTTTGCAATTTAAAATTTTCCTTTTATTGGGAAAAGGGTCTCAAAATTGCTGCCCTGATGTAACCATAAGAAATCTATACTGATTACATTAGAACACAGTTATCAGCCTCTTGTTCATCCCCAAAAGTAATCAAACCTTTTGCACTGATTTATCCTCAAATAGTCTTTCTTGGTCAGAAATGCTAATCTCTGTACAGAATATAATGAGAGGACTTCTCATATATAATTGTATTTAAAAGATTTCACACAATCAAGTGGGATGAAATTAAACTTACTTAATTGCATCCTCCAGGCTGGAGAGATTTCTCAGTCATGATCTTGCTTGATAGTAATCTACTGCCTGGTTCTACTGCAGGCAAGACATGGTTTGAATTGTCTGGTCCCTCAATAGAACTAAGTCATAGGTGGTTTGTGGGAATCCTGGTTTTGGTAGTTTTTTTTCCTAAAATTCATGTCTCTGAAAATAAAAATATATTAAAATGAAAATATTTGCAAACTCAAGTGCACTCAGGCAGAACATGGTATCTGCTGCATGGGGCTGACTTGGGGAGCCACTCCAAGAGATGAGAAGTATCAACTTTCATAAGGGAAATATAGAAATGTTTGGGTTGGAAGGGACCTAAAAGATCAGCCAGTTCCCACCCCTCTAGCACGGGCAGGGACATCTCCTACTAGACCAGGTTGGTCAGGGCCAAATCCAACCTGGCCTTGAACACTTCCAGGGATGAGGCATCTGCAACTTCTCTGGTCAACCTATTCCTGTGCCTTACCACCCTCACTGTAAGTAATTTATTTCTAACTACTAATCTAAGTCTATCTTCTTTTAGTTTAAAACTTCCTCCTTGTCCTATCACTATTTGCCCATGCCCTCATTTCTAGGAGTTCTCTTTGACTGCTGGCAGGCTGCTATGAGGTGTCTCCAAAGCCTTCTTTTCTCCAGGATGAACACTCCCACCTCTCTCATCCTGTACTCTAAAAAGTGGTGTTCCAGCCCTCTGATCATCTTTGTGGCCCTTCTTTCTACCACTCTAATAAACCTATGTCTTTCTTCTGATGCAGACTCCAGACCTGAATACATGGGATCTCACAGCAGTAAATTATTTACGTTACTGATTTCCAGGATTTTATAGTTCAGTTTTTATATTTAACTTTGAAGAGACAGAGAAGGGTGTAAAGAGTTCCACATTTAACCTGTCATTGTCCTGTCCTCACGACCTTCATAAAAATTCAAAAACAACATCTGAAATAGCTCAGAAACAGACTATCATTATTCTCAAATAGTTGGTAATTTTCCTGCACTCTTATTAAATTATATTTATATTAATGTGGTTGAACCAAAGGTATTGCAGCTGAACTTTGTAGCGCATTAACACTTTGCTTTACCGAACTCAAAAAGCAAAGCTTTCTTCTAAGCCATGTGACAGTGTTAAAGACAAATAAAGTTCTACACAGAACAGTAAAAGCTTTAAAAAGTATTTAAGCACTTATCTCTACTCCTTCCAACTGCCAGGCAAGCAGCTAGTAGCACCATTTAAAGAAAAAACAGCTATTTTTCTCTCTGTCTCTTACCCCTTGCTCCTACAACTTTCATTGAAAAGTGGTAGACAGTGTTAGAAAAGCCTGAAAAACAAGAAACTGTAGGCTTCAAATCTAAATCATATTATCTCCCATGTATTATAACCATATATTCAGGGTCTTGGTTGGATTACAGAGGTTTCTAGGAGTTTTCTTCAATGTTTGGGACCTTTCCAATATACATGGATGCATTTCAGTCTGTGGTTTGCATTTGAGTTGTGATTAGTGTTTCTTCATAAATGGCATTATGAAATGTTTACATGTGGAGGACAAAATCCCTTATGTATGCTTTATGAGGGTTTCAGCATTAATGAAGTATGATGAGGGAAAAGCTTTCAATGTATTAACTTGAGATGGAAGGGAGTAGGGAAACTCACCCAAATCCTTAGGAAGAACTGACTTGTTACAGACAACGATAACAGAAGGTAGAATTATTGATTATGTTTATGTTTACTTGTGTACAACCACATCCCTGATTCACCCTGGTAGGACACAAAAAAATAGCAAATAAACAATATGGCCAATACTTTCCAATACATCTCCAAATCTAAATATCAAATTTTCAATAAAATTGATTAAAAAAAATCTTAGGTCTCCTATTGTCCTAGTCTATCTGGAATAGTAGCAGGCTTCAAGACAAGCTTTGCAACATTTTCCCAGCTACGCAGACAAGTTATGGAGCTGCCTAGAAAGTACAGTGTGACTTTCACAGTCAGTGACACAGTGTCTGAAGCACTGAGCATGCTCAGAAGGATAGGCAATCAATGACATTATTTTCACAGATACACTGGGAGACTGAACTCCCACAGAGGCATTTTCTTGCTTGTTAGTTATCTTTACATCTGACAAAGACTATGTCTGTGCTAAAGCCAAGTTGTTCTAGGTATCCCCCCATTTCTTTTTTCCCCTTTTGGCTCAGTAGGAAATTTAAGTCACTTTTAGACACAGCACGACAGAGAGAGAGGGGAGTCTGCATTGATGTCCGAGGCATTTCATCTAAGTTGCCTCAAAATGCTTTAATGAGCATAATCTAAAAGTCTAAAATAGACTCCCTCTTCTTCGGAAGTGGATGGGCTGCAGCCCTGACAGAGCTACCCAAGGATCCAGACCTCTCAGGAGGAGTTCGATCACTCCAGCAATGCAAGGCAGGGGGCTCAGACAAGCTAAGAGTAAAATAAGAGAGTAAAGCAGTATTCCTTGCATGTTCTTATTTCTGTATAGGTCCATGTCATACAAGTCTAAAATTCAGTCTTACCTCTGAGGTTTCAAAGTAATTAAGAGTGCACACATATGTGTAGTAAAACAGATTGAGTATGTCCTTCTTGGTGCATCAGATCATCTGGATTTACCTAAAACTTGGAAAGAAATAAATGAGGATTTGGCTAATGTTTCACACAGGATGAATTTCACTCCACTCACTTAAATCCTAAATAGTAGGCTTTTATGGGATGGAGTGTTAGAGTCAAAGCGTGAAGCTGTAGTGCTGTCCTGTCTAGTGCAGATGTCTCTTGCCCAATGCTTGACAGGCAAAAGTAAGAGACAGAGTATCCATTCATGAGCATTTGCATCTTTCCCCAGGATTGCTGCTCAGGGCTTCAGCTGGAATGGGCAGTAAGGCTTTGTCTAGGTTTGAAAGACAGGTGTCTGCTAAGGAGGAGTTAGGACCTCCTTAGGAAATATGGAATTCAAATCCCCTCCCTCCAAATTATTATAATTTAGGAAAATTAATAGAGCTTTCAGGCAGAGTTATGGGGATAGGGATAACAGTTCTTTACTAATATTTATAACAGTGCAAACAAACAACAACAATTACAGTAATAATACTAAACAGAACCAGGCAAGACCTCGAGGGGCTTTGTTCTCACAAAGCTCAGGGCAGTCTGATCTCGCTTGGGAGCACCAGGCTGGAACGGTGGAACAATCCCGGGCCGGTGGATGGGAGCAGCTCTGCAGTGGTGGCTGGAGCAGTCGGGATGTCCCAGCAGGGGAGGAGACACCGCGCCGCAAAACAGCGCTGAGGGAACGGCGGCAGCAGGACAGAGTCGGCGCAACAGGGCAGGAGAAGATGGACTCAACTGCTCTGGAGCTCAGGAGCCAATGATGGTAGCCTTTCTCAGGAGCAGAGCCCGTGGAGATAACAAGAATCCTTCCTCAGCAGCAGCAACAGCAACAGCAGCAGCAGCAGCAGCAGCAGCAGCAGCAGCAGCAACAGCAGCCAGACTTGCCCTCTCTGATGCCAGGAGCAAGAGAGCACAACTGCCCCCCACCCCTTCCTTTCCTGCCTTGGTCCAAGCACCCATAAGCACCCAGCATATAGTTCCCTAGCGACTCAATGGGAAAAAATTCCACAGGCAAAAGGATGCAAATCCAACCCCCAACAGGCTTCCTGCTGGCCTGAAGGTGCACAGGAGATGATTTGTTTTACTTTGCTCTAAGAGCTGTCAGACTGAACGCAAAATTGTTTGCCCTCTCTTTTAAAGTAGAAGTGACTGATATGAAACTTCATCCGCTTGCATCTTTGTTTAAGGACTTTGGACAGTCTGAAGACACCTGCACCCTATAGTGGTTTATTCCAAAAAGACTAGCTGTGTCTCCTGGCTATGTTCTGGCCTTTTCTGCCCAGAAAAACACATTAAGCCTAGAGATTATATAATTTATATCATTTATAATTTATAATTTTAATATAATATATTAAATAATTATATAATTATATAATGTACATATTTACATACATTTTCTGATTTGAGAAAAGACTAACGTAAAACCAGAACTCCTGAACTTTTTGGGGTAGAGTTGCCTGTACCATTGCTGGTGTTGGTCCCTGTTATATTGCTGAGATAAAGCTCTGAGCCAAATATAAATCTGAGTTCTGACATAGCAGAATACTGTGTGTGCTCCCTTATCCATGTACTTGTTCCCTAAAAGAAGCAATTTTTCACAACTTTTGTTTGTAAACACAAACTTCACACTATCTTTCTCCCTTTCCATCTTTCTCTGCTGCTTCTATGTACATGTAGATTCACATAGAAATGAAAGAACTCCTATTATGCATTCAATAAAATTCTTTAATTAAGCTGCAATCTCATATAGGGAGGTCACACAAAAAATTTATTGTTGGGAAACATCCACTCTAGGGCTAAGTTATGAGGAGTCTTTGAGTCTAAGACAGTTGGAATCTGCCCACAGCAATCCCAAGACCACTCTGAAAGGCAGCAGTAACTCCTGTTGTTACCTAGCACTAACAATGAAGCAAAAGAAAGGAGATCAATGCCCTACCTTTGAGAATGCAGCACCAGTTGCAGATGCTGCCTCAGTTAGCACTTATCTTACCTGTGTCTGTGGTGGAGAGATGCCATGAGGGCTCTCAGGGAGCAAAATCTATTTCCAAAGCACAAAACAGAAAAAAACAGAGGTGAAAAATGTGTCCCCTCTGGACAGTTGATGAATCAGGGGAAGGAAATCTGTAAAAATGGGGATCTTTTAATGAGTTCTAGGTGGTTTAGTCATGTGCTTGAGGGAGGGAATGGCCACTTAATTTCTCGCGTAAGTAAAGGCAGAATTACTGTTGTATTGGAGGGGAGCCCTGCTCCACACCACTGTGGAAAATGTGGAGAATCACCACAAGCTGATGAGCTGCTTCCTGAATATCACACATTGCCTTTGTAGCCTTGACATACATTTGCCCTGGTGTCCTAGGGTGACTTTATGTTGCTTGTATCCCCAATCGTCCATGCTGTTTGTGCTGTATATTGAGTTCTGTACCTTTCAGACTGATTCTGAGAGTGAACCAGGGAGAGAAGAAGCGCGGAGTTTGTTTTGAGGAACAGCCTGACTCCCACACATTCTCTGCTCCGGACTGCTGTTCGTCGGAGGCACGGACAACGGTGAGACAGAGATCTTTTTGCTTTTAGTTAGTTTTTAGCTAGCTGAGGCAGAAAATTTCCCTGGATTATTTTTTCCTTCTCTGCTTGGGACTGTTCAAATCTACTCTGGACTGAAATAACCCAGAGGAGCACTCAGGGCTCGCACCTGCTGCCCACCGGGCCTGGACCTCTGGAGGGACTGGGATTGACCAGAGACTGAGTGAGCTGAGCTGCACCCACAGCAAGGACTGTCTCAGTTTGACATCTCTCTTTGGAGCGGCGAGAGGTTTAATTGTTTCATTGTTCATTTTATATTTTCATAGTATCCATTCTCATGTTTATAGGTATTTTGTCTGTTAAATAAATAGTTTTTTACACTTTTCTCTGAGGAAGTTTTTCCCAGACTGGCTGGGGGGAGGGGCTGTTTGGGTTTGCTTTACAGAGGAACCCCCTTTAGAGGTTTCCTCCCAAATTTGCCCTAAACCAAGACACCTGTGATTCAAGTGTAGCTTAGCAGCACTCATGGACAAACACAGGAAAATCTACCAGGTACCCAGAAGCTTGGGATTGTTTATCAACAAGACATGTCCCCCAGTACCCTAATATCATGGTTGAATTTGTTTGGCCCCTCACAGGAAAAGTTTAAAACCTCTGAAATACAAGTAAAGGAGGATTCCTATAGAAGCTGCTTGAAGATCTTTATTTGGAGATGGGTAATCAGCAGGAATCAGATGAGAAGGTTAGAGTGTATAGGACTTCTTGGTGAAATTTATCAAGAGATACAGTTCCAGCTGACAGAAATTTGCACTTGCATGAGATTGTCTGCATTTAGCCCAAAGAATTGTACAGCTCAGCACAATTTGTAGACCTTGATAGCTCTCCCTGCTCACACATAAGAGATTTCTTCCTGTGGTTTGGGATGCACCTTGTACATACCCTCTGGGTTCAAGACCTCACCAAAGACAGAAGTACAGAGGCAGCATGGAACTCCAGTGGAACACTGAGTTTCTTTATTGACACCTTCATGTTTTTAGTACAATAATTACAGTGCAAAACTCATGATTTTGCAAGCAGTAGAAACATTGATTTTGAAATTATTGACAAGAGCAATGAAAGAAAATGAATACTGACCACAACTTATGCTAGCGGAAACATATACATACCTTAAATTACTATAGGCATTTCCAGCCTAGTGCTAGGAAGAGCTGTATTAATAGGAGACATAATGAATGGGGTCCCAATACTCATCCTTCATTTGGAAATTATAATGGCAAATATGCTTTTATTTACAAGGCAGAAAATATAAATACCATTGATTTGCTTGTGGTTTTCTCTGGAAGACTAGGTATCTAAAGCTCTTGTCACAGAAATGAAAGCAAAGATGTCTGTGAAGTTTCACTAAGGCTATCGTTCACATCTTGCCTTCAACCAGAAATTGCATCTAAAAAACATTTTTTACATAACACTTCCTTGGTCTCACTGAGCTAACTTGAGTAGGTAAACTGAAAGAATATCTCATTTTAATTAAACCATGCAGTTTTAACAAAAATACATCCAAGACACATAGAGTGGTCTGGGTTCATATTTTTAGGAAGCATAGGTTTCAAAAGCCCCAAGGGAATGCCAAGGTGTTACACAAACAGAAGTCTGTCTTGTCATACCTTAATTCATTACAGATATTATTCTGGAGGTGTTCTTACATGACACGTGCCCTTCATGTTTCATCAATCACTTATTTAAGAGGGAAACGGACCCTGAAAATCTACCAGTCCTTTCTGGGGTAAAAGAATGGGGCAAGATGCACACTGCAAGAAATTTGAACTTTAATATGTGGCTCTGGGATTTGAAAGCTGTATTTTCCCTTTTGGTATCCTTACTACCCTAAAGACGTTAGCAGAAACACATGAAGCTGTTTCATTCCTGTGCTATAGTGATTTTATGACATCAAGTTCCTGACAGTTCTCTAACCTTAAGAGAAACAAACCATAGACATGGCAGGCTCTGGAAAGAGGAAGAACTGGAACATTTCTTAACCTCCACTTGTCACTACTTTTAGCAAGGCTTGCCAAACTCATGTGCCTAAGGGGAATACTAAAGTGACCTAGGCACAAAAAGAGCTCGCTGAGACGAAGAAAGAAAAAACGGCAGGTGAAGGACAGGACTAACCAAAGTGACATAGTACACACCTACCTACTTACTGTCTCTAAATAAAACACAGAATTACATCTCAGAATAAAACCATTCTCTCTAAATAAAACACAGAACTGCATCTCTCAGAATCACGGGACAGGAGCTCACAGTCAACGCACACATTCTAGTCGTTGTAACTTGCCTTAGTAATTTTGTATCTATATACATGCTTTTCATTTGTAACTGTTTACACAGAAATAGCATAAAGAACTGTATTACAAAATACACCTCCATTTATAAAAGTCCTAACAATTCTTTTCCTCTTGTCTTTTAGTCCTTATTTTCTAGGATCAGTGGGTTTTGATCTAGCAATTCTAAGAACACTTAGCAGAAGCTTAATCTGTACTCACACTGTATTTCTTCAAATTCATATGCTGTTAATTTAAAAACATTCCTTTTTACAGGAGAGTGAAAGTTTTCTATGACCTACACTGTATTTTCCCCATATTTCAGTCTGACCAATTTTAGTGAGGGTACAAAAATAACTTTTTTCATGCCTAACAGTAATTCAGATCATCAAAACAAGGAGGCTGGGATGTGAAAGGAATCCAAAAGAACTGTACATCCAGCTCCCAAGTGCTAANTTCCATGAGATCACAGTTTCATATTCCAAACTGCCTGTGTGTGTTAAAAAATAGACCTGAAGAAGCTCTCAAGAAGACATCTTGTACATGCACTTGACCCAAAGCAGGATCAGCACTCATTCTTATCTAATCTTAAAAACTCATAGTTGGGCAAAGACAATGAAACCTTTTCAAGGAGTTGATGCCACTCTGTCACAGTCCTCAGACAGATAAGCAGGAGGCTTTGCAGAACCACTTAGGGTTTTTTAAGACTTATCATGGTCCTGCATTCACCCTATCTCTTTTGAAGCTAAAAATTCTCAATTTCTTTCAAGTTCTCATATTTCAAATTTTTTGAAAGCTCTGAACATTTTTGTTTTCCTCTTACTGCCTCTTTTTAATTAGTCCACAGCTTTCTGGAAGTGTCATGTGCAAATGAGACACAGTACCCTGATTAAAGCTGTGTGGAATAAAATTATTTAGTATGTTTTGTCTTAGGCCTACAAAAACTTTTTTATGATGTCTGCTTTTCTCACAACAGCACATCGTTTCTGACTCACGTTTGGCTTCCCATCCACCCAAACACCTATGTAATTTCTGCTATACTACTTAGCTGTTCCATCTCTCTCCTGTGTCTGTGAGGCCACCTTGCACTCTTCTATACTCCAGCCTCTCTTTTTATAATTTGAAGAACTAATTTCTTCAAATTATCTAGGTTGGAGGGTTTTTTAGGTTTTTTATTCTCCTGCTTTTATTTTCATGGTAGCAATGCCTTCTTGTTGCATGTCATAAGTTTTTTGGTATGTTTTCTCTTCCAACATGTTGATCATTAATTGCAAATCTGTCCTCTATGGCAAATCCTCTGTGGTACTTCATGCAATACAACCTTACACTGATAATAAATCATTGGTAACAGCTATCTGTCTCTTAATATCCAGCTTGGGTTCACTGTAGAGAAATTTTATTGTTTACTTATTTGAATGAANCAACCATAACTCAGACATTAGTTAAGATCCAAAGAAATCAAAATAAGAGACTGTTTTCTTTGTCTTGTCAGTACTTGCAATAACTTATGGCTTCAAGTCACAATGTAACACATCTTCACCTAAATACTTTTAGATTATGACAGTGAAAACTCACCTAGAATTTCTATAGCTCTCTAAGGACTTGCTTTTTTCTGTAATACAGGTGCAACTACTAATGTTCAGCATCTGCTATTGGCAAGCACCTGTTTAAAATATCTGCCTGGGGACACAGAAAACTCTCTGTTCTATCTCAAGACTTTGACTTAGCAATGAGTGCGATGTTCAGTGCCTGGTTTCCTCAGGCAGAAAATGAGCTTTGTCCTCACATAAGGAGAATAGAATAGCAATGTAAAGCTCAGTCTAGATCTACTCCTATGGCTCCAGGGCCAACATTGCCCAGTCATCTGGTCAGTCTCCCATTGATGGGCTCCTCAGTCACACTTCCTTGAGTTTTGTTCCCCTTGTTGCTGATAATGTCATTATTTAGGTACATTTTTTCAATGAAGTTCTAAGTGGCAGTTTCAGACTCATAAAGTAGCTGTCTAAGCTCAAAAGGTATAATTTAAGAAGTAACTGCATATTCTTTCTCCAATTCAGTCAGGACAAACCATGATGAATCAGAGTTTATTACTTTAACTTTCATTGTATTTGTGACTATTGTGAGAAATTTAGTACATAAGTGCATTGGGTAAACACATACAGCTGACATAGTAGCACAGATGCAGGCTCATGCTGCACTTTTCTGCCAATTCTTTGTAGGCGCTGAGCATGCAAATTATAGTCTCAGCCATCTTTTGTCACAAGGAAGTCAGTGATGTTGCATTCAGAGGCACAGACCTGTTTAAAAAGGCTCCTTTCTACAACTTCACTCTCAGACTGTGGCTGTCAGTCAATAGGGCAACATCTACATATTTGCCAGGAATCCCTTTTTTCACCGTCAGAGCATCTTCTCCACATCCATTTTCAGACTATGTCCCTGGTGCATGTCTGATGGGGAAGGTGCAGGCACCTATTTAATTGCTCACATTTGCCTTCTGTGAAGAGAGGAAGAATTGTGTTAAAACACTTTTGAAACTGCCTGTATTTTTCCCAGGTCAAGGTTTCTTGGAGCATTTATTCCTCTGTCTTGTTTGGACTCCATTTCAGATTGAATGCAACCATCTCAGATTTTTGTTTGTTTATTGAGATTTTGATTGTTTATTGAGAGTTTCTTGCTCTTTAGGGTGTCATTCATTTCCAGAAAGTACTCAGTGTACTTCAGAAAAGAGGCACCATCATCAGGCCATGGATGGCTGAAAGTTACAGTTAGACAAGAACTACAACCTAGGCAAAATGGGGACAGAGATACCATTTTTTTTTTCCTTATCTTCGCCACAAAAAACAGGTACAATGACTCAAGATCACAGTCCAAAATTATATTAATTCAGACTGCAATCACAGATATTTTTAGCAGTGCTGGAGTTCCATTAGAGCTACATAAGGATTATGAAGAATTTAAAAACAAAGTTTTGATACTGTCAGACAGTTTTCTCTTTTTAGAACTCTGATCTTCTAATGGCTCAGTTTGTTATTCATGGTAGAATTTCCCAAAACACATTTACTGTTTTTCAGTCAATACGCAGGGCATTTTCTTGTGGACTGCAGAAATGAATA
>VZUA01038951.1:16455-28592 GCA_013401035.1 Horornis vulcanius
TTCTGTAAAATGCCAATTTATCAAAGCCAAGTCTAAATGTAGAAAAACAGTTGGTTTTGATGAATTCAGCTGCTAACATATTTGAGCAAGAGGAATTCAAGGGTTTTTGTAAACATCTTTTTTTTTGTATTTTTGTCTTTTGATTTTTTTCATAAAATAAACTTGAAATGCAAAATGAAATCTTTGATGAAGACTGATTTAAGACCAAATATTTCTGCAAGTGGAAAAATGTTTTTCATTGTCAAATACTTTTGGGCTTCTGAATTCAAGAGGCTACTTTTAAAATCACTCCTGTTTCTTCCTAGAAGAGAATATGGTTTCCCATGTGATCTGGTAAACCTTGTTTTTTTTAATATATTCTTTGTGATTATATACTTTGGCAATACTTTATACTTTCCTCCTTCTCCTAATGCCTTATGAGCAAAATATGTCAGCAGAGGGGTGGGATTGTAAGTTGCATCTTTGCAGCTGAGGAACAAAACCCCAGACCTTGATCTCTTGTGGTTTAGCTGTAGTTGGCAACTAATTAGCACACAGTCCTTCACTCATTTTCCTTGCCCCCACTGCCATGGGGAGGAGAATTTGGGAAAAGATAAAACTGGTATGTTGAGATAAGAACAGTTTAATAATGGAAACAAAGTAAAATATAACAATACTAATGACAATAAAATATACTACTCCTAAAATGATGGAGACAAAAAGGAAAATGAAACCAAAGAACAACCAGGGATGTACCTGCAGTGATATCACCTGCTGACCAATGCCTGTCCTGTCCCCCAGCAGCAAGTGACCCCTCCTGCCCAGCTCTTCCCAGCTTGTATACTGAGCATGATGGTGTGGGATATCCCTTTGGCCAGTTCAGGTCAGCTGTCTGCTTGCTTCTTGTGCACATCCTCACTGGCAGAGCATGGAAAACTGAAAAGTCCTTGATTCAATGTAAGCATTGCTTAGCACACTGCTGTTTTGGCTGCTGCTATCAAAATTACTCTCCCAGAGATACCAAAACACAGCACTGTACCAGCTACTGAGAAGAAACTACCACAGAAGAACCCAGGAGAGGGTCCCTTGTGCTGCTTTTCCCACTTGTTTCATTGGAACCCACTGTGTGGAATAAGGGAATAACTTACATATTGTAAATGCAACAGTATTTTCCATATGGTTCTACTTATAAATGCTACTGAAACCATATTCCCTGTGCTCTCTTTATCTACCTAGGAGCAGTTAAACAAATACCTGCTGATGGTTAAATGCTCTGTCCCCATTTACAAAGTCTGTCTCCAGCAGAGTAGGAAGAGAATGGAGATCTCTGGAATTCCAGTTCTGCTTTAGTTAGACCCTCCCTGCTCACTTTAGTTTTGTTGGTTGACTTGAGTATTTACTGCAGCATAGCCTCTGTGCAGACTGTTGGATAAGCCTTTGCCATAGTGAATTTCTGATTTGGCTCTGAAAGTGTTTACTGCATAGCCCATACCATGTGGCCAGGGCACCAATACCGTTAAACTAAAGGCATAAGGCTCAATATTTCAGCATATTTAAAAATTTCAGAAATACAACTCCCTTCTACCCTAACGCTGTGAAAGCATAAAAGAGGAAAATACCAAAGTTATGGATTAATCAAAATGCTATTATAGTGGCTAAAATCCACTAGACACATGGCAAACAAATTCTCCTACTTTCTGTGCTGTTCTGAAGTGTTTATTTTCTAAATAAAAATCAGTTGAAATGAGGGAGATGGAGGTGCATGACAGTGAATGGAAACATATGGTAAGCCAGTGGTCTGTATGTGCTAGACAGAAAAAAGGGAAGGCATGGATGGGATCCAACTTCCACCAGAAAATAGAGATTGTTGTTGAAAGTACTGTAATTTCCTTCACATAGTCTGGCACAGCAGGATTAGGACATGAGGCTAACTGTGGCATTGGGATTTGTCTTTGGAAGGTCATCAAGAACAACCTGATTGTGATGGAATAGTTTAGTGCCAGTCCTATGGAAAAAAAATAGTGTCAGGTTGAGTGATTTAGGAGTATTATGACTCAAATATGCAAAATGCTGATACATACTAATCTTCCTTAAACTTCCATCTGTCCTTAGATTTAGGTGTTCCTTAGGATTGGTGACTCTTAAATAACTTGCTTTATGTATAGTGCCCTTGAGTACAAAACCAAAACAAGCGCTGAGAACTTTGGATTCCCCATTTTTAATTCAACTGCTTAAATTCCTAATATGTAGTGAATTTTTTTCCTGATTTGTTCTCTTTTGTGGACAATACACATACATCCCTGATTTCATAGCAGCTTAGATGAAGAAAAGTGCCCTCCTTTAGCCTCAGGGTAACTGGACACTGCTTAGCCTAATTAGACAGGAAGTTAGGTGCTACTTAACACAGGAAAACCAAGTTTCAGCCTGGCCAAAGTCTATTTCAGTTGTTACATTTTTCTCCTTTTTAAAAAAATAACTTGATCGGTGAAAGGGAGGCTGTAACTCTCTCTTTGTGAGAGAGAGTTACATTCTGCTTCTTGCCTTCTACCTTGACTCCCAAATAGGCAGCAGCTTCCCCAAAAGCTGTTGGGCAAGACATTTGGATTCTCTGGGGCTGCAACAAATATGACAGGTAATATCTGCAGAGTTAGAAATAATTAAGTTGGGTAGATCATGAAATGATGCAGACAAGTCTGAAATTAACAAATAGAAAAAGTGTACTACCCTATAACAAACACAAAGTAATTTCATTGTACAGGCAGTGCTGTACAATGTACAGTCAAGGCTGGTTATGGGAGTAAGAAAACATGCACTTTTACTCTGTTTGAAACCCTTGAAGACTTTTATTATATTGGATTTCTTCTCCATAAATGCTGACAGCAGCTGCTGGCACTTTTAAAAACAACTTTATAGTCCTTGTGGAGACACCAGCAATAATGTCAAGGCTGAGGAGCATCTGAAGAAATCAGCGGGTGTGGCCCCTTGAGCTCGGCCAGATCCTTCTGGCCAGCAGCAGCAGTCTGTGAGCAGTGGCAGCAGAGTCCACGCTGTTCCCCTGGCCTTAATGAGCCTGCCAACAGCTTGCAATGTGAGGCAGGCTCAGCTGACATCCCTTTGGGTTTCAACAGTATTCCACAAATGACAGCGTGCAAAAATATCTAGAGGAAATGAGGGAAGCAGAGTAAACAAGAAAGCTGCATTGCTGTCTGTGTACAGTGGCTGCATATCTGTGTTTGTAGAAGGATGCACAGCCTACTGTGTGTTTGTTTATTTATTCTGCACAAACACAAAACCAATTGAGAAGGGAAAACAAATGAGCAGTGCAGCCAAAATATTTTTCCATTGTTTAGCAAAACATTTGGGGCCATCATATTTTATTGTACTGTATGCAAGGTTACAAGCAACTGAACAAGGGGGAGGTGGGGGCTGATTAAAAATAGAACTGTAATGGGGATTGAGTTGGGAGGGGAAAACCCAATGCTTTCCATGTTTTTCAAGCAAATGCTTTTCAGTGCCCTTGTCAGACTGGGAAAAGGCTATTAATGTGCACAGTCTGTGGGAGGGGAACCATGGCAAGAGATTAGCATCTGAAGTCATAACCCACTGGGTCATTCTCAGTGTCATTGATTTTGCTTATTACTTGCATGTATTTTCTGTCCTATCCATTAGGAAAAGTGCAGTCAGAATTAGAAAAATTTGAAAGCAAAGCTGTTTGGTGATTCAGTGTGAGGGAATGGGTTTATGGACTATAGTTAGCTTCTAATTTGAAAATAATAATCATTCTTGAAGCTACAGATTGCATCCAGCATAGGATAAGAGGAGTACCCAACCAGAGCAGAGAGCATATCAGGATATATTTTGTATTAAAACAACATCTTCAGTCGTAGAAAACAAATACTAAATAGTGTATCAAATCCTGGGCTGAAAGGGGAATCTAAGGCAGAAAGGGCAGTGGCTCATTTCAGTTTGCAGGTAAAGAAAACATAGCCAGCACTTCTTGGATTCTGGAGCAGACAGGTGTATCTGTTCTCTCCAACAGCTCAGGGTATTTGACGAGCATGCAGTAGACACAAAGAACATTTTGGATGCTATTTTAAAAATAACTTTTGCATCATCTGCGTTCATGGGAAAAGTCCCCTTATGACAGTAAACCAGATCTAATCTGGCACTCCCCCAGACACTGTTACATAAAATAAGGTGGAGGTTTGTCAGAGTTCTCAGTGATAAACAAGGTGCTATGAAAACCAAGTTTCAGTTTAAGAGAGAGCCAGGTTGCTTAGCTACAGCATCTTTGCTTTAAAGACAAAAAATTTAAATGAGTCTGTGTTTTGCAGGAGCTAATCTTGGTTATCAATGTTTTCTTCAAAGAAGAAAACCTTTGCAAAAATTCCTTTCATCCTAGTTAGCAGTCTTGAGCATTTAAATTCATCTGGGTCAGTTCTATTTGCTTCTGTTTTTCCTTTCCCCAGAGTTAAAACATGAAAAGGGGTAGATAGTTAGCTGAATGATGTTGTCTGTCAAATTAAAATAGCTAGGAGATTTTTGGTTTATCTTGCATATGACAGGTGATGGTAGCATTACATCCCTTTCCAATTCTTTCAGATCTATGACTGCAATTTTTGGATCTTTCTCTACTGAGCAGAGATATTCAGATGATTCTGTCTGGCAATGCTGATTAGTTGAACTGGTGCTTCTTCCTGTTGTGTTTGGGAAGGGAAGAGGTGAGGCTCAGAAGTTTAGTTGGCTGGTGGAGCATGAACAAAATATACTTGGTGGGAGCAAAGGGGGAGTTGCAGGGAGGGGGATGGATGCAGGGAAGAGCTCTTCCCAGAGAGAGCTTGAGAAACTGTGGCTGGTGCAAGAGAAGGAAGGTCAGGGTGTATTGGGGGGCACAGAAAACCTTTCAGTGAGGAGCATGGGGACTGCAGCCAGGCTGCACCCTTCTCGTGGCCAAGCACGTGAGCTGCGAGTCCTGATGTGCTCCAGCCAGGGCTCAGGCTGGATCATCTTCAGAGTGGGGTTTTGGGGTGCATCACATCCTGTACCCACACCATGCTTCTTCCAGCAAGACTTAAGTATTCTGATGTATTTTTTGAAACATGTCTGATGACCTTTGTAGTTTCTTAGTGATCTTGACTTGTGGTAGAATTTTGGTCAAAAATAAATTCCTCTTAGATAAACACAGTGTTGCTGTCATTGCAAAGGACACAGCTTCCTATGAACTATGCAGACTCTGTTCTTGAGTTAAATATCAGTTTACTCAGGTAATACACTGCAGAGTTTTTTTCATTGTTAAAATAGGAAAATTTTGCTCAATGTGTACATACTGCAGTTAATTTTTTTACTTGGAAAAAAACCCTGGTTTATTTTCAAGACTTGAGAAACAGTTAACCAATAGAGAAAGCTTATTATCTATCTTACTTTTAAAAAGCTGTAGTAGCTGTTTTTCCTGCTTTTTTTCATACACAAGGCAAGTTTAATTTAACCTGGGAGAGAAGGAAGTTCTTTTTTTCTGCAACAAATTAAAATTAGCTTGAAGACACATTGAAGATCTCATGAAGAAAAACTGGAGACAATAGCTGCTGAATATTTATATTCAAAACAATGTACTGAATCCTAGTAATAACCTAATGGAAAAAATTAGCTTTATTTTTAAGAATGATTTTATAATGCTAGACATTCAAATACAGTCATTTTTGTTGGTGACTTTTGGTAGGAGGTAAATGCTTTTTTGCAAATTGAAAAATGACTGCTTTTGGGTTATCTATGCTGTTGTTTAAATCTCTGTAATTAGTATGATTTTTTTCTTCTGATTTGCATTTGCCAGTACTGAAAACTGATGGCTGTCATGGACGGTTTCCTAGAAATTTCTTAGTCTTTACTAACCTACTTAAAATGATCTTTTGTGTTTCTTTAATACTTTCTTGCCTATTGCTGTTTGAGATAATGAGTATACTAAGCATCAGTACTAATATGGGAATGCAGAACATTCGATTTTTTTATCTTCAGATTTTTGAATATTTTGTGTTTTGACTAATTTGTAAGCTATTACTAAATTTCATCCTACTGCATTTTTTTATTGTTCATCTATAAGAATTTTATTCTTTTTTCTATCACTGAAAAAGTACTGATTCCCAACATCCTATGTATATAAACTTCCTAAGATAAATAAGATATTTGTCTTTGATTATTCCTTAACTTATAAAAGATGGTGATGGAAAGTTGAATTGTTTAGAGGCCAATCAGATAATATTTGTTATACTGTGCTGTTTTCTTCTTGCTGCAGGGTCAGAATCCCTCTGAAGTTAAATTTACTCCCCAGATTTACCACAACTATTCTCAAGGCAATCAGTTTTCATTTACTTGCATGAAATCCTAAGTAGTAGGATTTGCTTACTGAGTTCTACTCTTTTTGTCAGAATGTAATAGCTACATTTTTTTCCATCACCAATTCCGTCTAAACATTCAAATAGTTTTTCCTCTTTCAAATACGGTTGGCTAGGGGATAGAAGTATTTGTGAAGTGGTATAACCATGCATTCTAATTTAAGCAAAGTGAGTCCCATGTCTTTCATCTTAACCAGTAACAGTCTTAACTGTTACATTTTAAAATAAAACAAACTCAGTTGGCTTGACCTGAGGCTTCAGGGCTGAGCCACTGGGAAGCAGCTTTGTGCAAAAGGTTCAGAGGGTCCTGGTGAGCACCACGTTGATCATGAGCCAGCAGTGTGCTCTTGCTGCCAGCAGCCTCAGGGGCTGCTTTAGGCAGAGCTTTTTGCCAGCTGGGCGAGGCTTCCCCTGCAGGGTGTGGCCACTTCTGGGCTCCTCAGCTGGAGACATGGATGCTCTGCAGGGAGTCCAGCCAAGGGTCACCACAATTATCAAGTGTTAGGAGTACCTGTCAAATGAGGAGAGGCTGAGAAAGCTGGGACTCTACAGTGTAGAGAAGAGAAGGTTTTGGGGATTTTCTCTAAAGGAGGCAGACAGACTCCTCTCAGGGTAGTCAGTGACAGGGCAAGAGGTAGGGCTTCAGACTGAAGCAGTAAAAAACTCATTTTTCTTGATTATGCTGTGAGGGCAGTCAGGCACCAGAGCAGGTTGTCCATGGATGTGATGGAGTGACCACCATTGGTGATGTTCAGAACCTGAATGTACCTGGTTTAACTGAGCCTGCTCTGAGTAGAGCTTGGGACTGGATGATTTTCAGAGTGCCTTCCAGGCTCAGCTGCTGCATGATTCCGTGGTCAGCTGCTCTTTCTTCCTTTGCATGGTTCATTTTTCCTGTCTGATTTTTGTCTGGAAAACATGGCATCCCTTCTGAGCTCTGCATTTCTGCTCTGCTTTATTTTACTTGTGTCAAGACTCTCTTCCATTGACAGCTGTTTATGCTCATCAGCTTTTTCTTTTAGACTTCTAATAAGTGTGTGAAGATGTCCATGTAATTTTTTTTGAGAAATAATTTGCTTTAGACACGTCTTCTATAGCAAGCTCAACACTTCTTTCTATTACTACAATAGAAGAAAGGGAATTAGTATATCCAGATTCTTACCTTTTACATAATAGCTGTAAGCATCTCAGCTTACTTACTTTCAAAACTTCTCTGAAAGTTTATTTAGTAGAGATAACACTAAACTTTTAATTATACTGGCTTGCTGCTTGTGCAAGATTTGAAATATTTTTGTCCTTTCATATATATTATCTAGGTATCTAATGGTTAAATCTTTGAGTGGAGGGAAGATCTAAAATACAGATTTGGTGGTGCATTTAATTGGAAAACAAATGCTGCATTATATATTGGAATTGTTCCAAATAGGCTACAAGGTATAGAATACTGTCCTAGAGTTAGAAGGTTGCTAGGGCTGTTTAGTAAATTGTTACAGGTTCTTTTGAAATGAAGACATTCTGATACTTGTCTTTATCCTGAAATGCAGCGAAGCAACACCAGCGGTGCATTTTCCTGAATTAACATTTTAAAAAAGTATAATTTTGAAAAATGAAAACATGTATTTCAGGTAGCTTCTCTTGGAAACTGTATAATTTGAAAGACTGGTAAAGCTTGATTAAAAATGTGCATTAATCTTAATCCTTATGGGGAGAAAATGAAAAAAAGGCACTTTGAGAGAGTCCTGCTGTATGATAATGGCAGATGGCTTCATGATATATTTTGAGCATTTCCAGAAACCTATCTACAGGTCAAAGCCCCACCAAATGCATGGCTTTTTTTCCTCTTGAAAAGTTTAGAAACTTTTGATACCATTTGTCCAGCTCCATCACTAATTGTATCTATCTTATGCTGTTGGATATTCATTGTGCTATTTTAGCTCAGCCAAAGCATCTAATATCTCTTCCAAGAAAGGAAGTCAAGGAAAGCAGCACTCCAGAACTTGCAAATTTTTACCAGACATGATAAAACATCATTGCCTTCCAAGATGTACAAGACATGGCACAAATTGATTTTAACCATGTGAGAGCCAATATTTGCTCTGTAGAGCTTAAACTCTGTAATTCACGTTGTTCCACTGCCCTTCAAAGTGAATACTGCATTACACTGGCTGAAGGAGGTATTTCTTGGTAGCTTCGTTTATACAGATTTTTTTTTTAATATGGATAACTAATATATGATGCTTCTTTGAAATAAATGTCCAAATAAAATGCTGCTGTCATTCTGATATGAATATTCAGGAATATTTTTGTGAAAAATGGCAAGACTGATTTTTTTTTTTTCTTTTTCTTGGTAGTAGAATGAATTTTAATTTTTAAATTTGAGTTTTCTCAAATTGCTTTCTAAGGAACCACTTTATTGCTACATAGACTGTGAATTATAAAAAGCAATTTTCGTGAAGTATTATTCAGTAAGCTACTTAAGGAAGAAATATTTTTTGCATGTTTAATGCACATCTCAGTTATGTTTCATTTCCATAGGTGATTGAGAGTTGCTTTTAATTATGCATAAGTGTATTATCCTAACTGCTTTCTAACATTGTTTTAAAAAATGGTACATTATAGCAGTCATTTTTGTTACAAATGTAACTAAAACATATTTTCTTTGGTGATTACATGGAGCGACATTTTGCATCTTTATAATTGGGTTGTACTGCAGCAACTCTAAGTGTTTTCCCCATTTGTGTGTCTTTGTTGTAACACTGCTAAATGGTGAAAATGTTGAAATACCTGTAATAATTGAGATGTGTCAACTTTGAAGCCCTCACTTCTCACTGAATTTTCCATAGTCTTTACATTAATTCTGTGTTTGAGTTTGTATGTGTGTAACACAAGAAATGGCTGCTGTGGGTCACAGATGTGGGAAAGAAAGGGAGGTTGGTGTGAATGGGAAGCACTGTGCACAGCGATGGGGCCACAGGGGCTGTCCCCATAAACTGGGGCCACAACCTTCAGAGCCCTCTCCAGGAAAGAGTGATGGCAGAACAGGAGGGCTTGAAAAGCATGAATTCTATACAGCAGTTGAACACTTACCTTTTCAGTAAGAGTTACATGCAAGAATAGCCTTGTTGCCATGAGCAAGGAATACCTCGCTTGTCCATTGTAAGTATCAGGCATTTTTGACTGTGCTCTTGTTCCACTCCATTTGTTTTCTCCAAGAATATAAACACTGCTACAAAGAACAGTCCTTGTGTTTTGTGAGGGTTTTTTTGCCTGTTATTTTTTTTTGCCTTGGTCAAGTCCCAGATAATTTTGGGTTACGAGTGTGAGAATGTTTGTAATTGTCCACTCATGTCATCCCCAACTGTATGATTTTATGGCAATAGCTTTGCATTAGGAATTGGTCTTTCAGCATGCAGACAGTTCTCACTAATATCATTTGTATCCTTGTTAATCCTGAAGAACAGAGGCAGTAATCTGTGATCTCAGCAGAGGAGTAGAGCTGCTGACCTGTTGTTTTGGCCCTCAGAACTCTACTTGTGCTTTGTTCTAGGAGAAGCATTTTTGAGTGCACCTTTTGTAGAAAGATATTTTAGATCTTGGAAGGGAGAATGAAGGCAGGTGGGGTATGTTCTTCCCTCTTGCAGCAAAGGCTAATCAACTCACCATTCAGGGGGTCATTCTCTATCGTCTTTCCAGGTATTGTTGATCTTTATGTTCAATTTAACCATCAGTGCAAGCAGCATGCTCTTAGTAAATACATTTCTGTGGACATGATCCAAATCGTTAAAATCAGTCTGGTTTCTGGCACGCCTTCATTCTGACTTCTGGAGTACCTTTGTGCAGGTTAAAAGGTATTTTTGTGCAGGTTTTTCTGCTTCCTCTTTTTAAAGGGACGTTACCAACAATTTTTTTTGCCTTTTGATACAGTGTCATAATTGGGACAATCAGACCTTTTTCTTTTCACCTTCTCCCCCTATCAAATCCCATGCTACATATTGCTTTTTTGGAAAAAAAAAAACAAACCCAAACAACTGTATAAATTTTTCTTGAGTCTGCAGTCTTATATTAAATTGGAGTCTCTACTTAGCTTAGCCTTGGGTTTGAATTGTGTTCCTTCTTTTGCAAGTATGCAGATGTAAATGCTACTACCTGTGTGCAGCTCTGCCTTAAATCTGGTTTTGCTTTTCTCCTCTCTAGATTGACTGCCCACTGAAAGGCTTTGGGGTTGCAGTTTTTCTAAGATTATTTATTTTGCCCTGATAACTCTGAGTGCAAATGCATAGTGGTGCTGGGGATATTTGCATTGTTAACCAGGAAAATGAAGTAAAATATGGCCCAACTTTTTCTGTCTCTGGTGTTTAAATGCATACCAGATACCTTTCTGGAAAACCCTTATTAGCCATTCCCATGCCACTGGAATCCAGAAAGAGATAATTTATTTGAATTTGTGTGGTCTGTTATTGTAGGTGGTCATATCATATCATCTAACACTTACTTTGTCTTTAAATACACAATAAATTCTCAGAAATGATGAATCATTTAATCATATGTATCTTTGGTCCTGTGCTGCTACTGGGGAGCAGCACTGGTCTGGTCACATCTTTCTGAAAATAGTCTCTCAGAAGGAAAACAACAACTAGATTTTGGATGCCTGCCTGAGACTGGCAGTTTGGCTTTTATAGAGGAAATGCTACAGACATGAACTGAGTGAATCTTCTTCAGGGTAGATAAAAGAAACATCCCAGCTTTTTAAAAGCAGCTTGTACAGTTTGCTCATTCACCTCAAATCACCATGGCCGTCTGTAAGGAAAACGTTCAGAGTCAAAACAATGAGCATTAGACTAAATTTTTTTTGCTATTTTTCTCTACTTATAGGAAGTAGGTTTTGCCTTAAACTGCTATTAGCACTGATCTTGTGAGAGTTGACTCAAGAAACTGTGCTCTGACTGGCAGGAAAAGGTTATGTATTGGAAGGTTGGTGAGTTCTCAGAACACCTAAAGATATTTAAATTGCTTCAAAAGTGACTGCCAAGTACAATCTCATTTATAAATTACTGTCCTTATGCAGGAATTAAGTTAATGGCATAACTTTTAGGGATAGAGGATGACAGAGTAGTTCAACTACTGTTAGATGTATTCATTAATATCTTCACTGAAGTCACAAGAAAGATCAGTTATTGTCCAAGCTTCCTATCCCTATAACCAGTATACTTGATTGCCTTTTCTAGTCTGATTTACAATTGCTTTTAGGAACACTTACTTTCGTGACAATAAATGTCTGTATTCCTTACGTCTGTGATGTAAAACCCATCACATTTTTCCCAGTAAAAGTGGAGTTTTTAGGCAAGGGTTCTTAACACTTTTCCACAGCTTCATAGAACTAGATCAACTCTGGCACATTACAAAATATATTCTCATTATCATTTCTCCTGAAGAACCAGTCCCAGGGGCCCTTGATATGAAGATTAGATTGGGCCTCAACATTCAGGACCATAAGAACGGAAATCTCAGTTAATGGCATTTTGGCAAAGACAATTCTTTGGGAGAAAGAGGAAGAGAAAAAACCACTATTTTGAAGGAGTGCTGAAAAAAATACTCNAAATAACAGGATCCTCTTACTTCTAGATGTAATTACTTGAGAGAGCATAGTGGTGATATCAACTAAATAAATCAAATGGGAAAAAAAGCCATTTTACTAAGTTTCAAATATGTGAACTGAGAAAAAGGCAGTCCTGTTAATATAATTGTTTTTATTTAGACCAGTAGAGCATTTTT
>VZUA01038987.1:4637-14638 GCA_013401035.1 Horornis vulcanius
AAAGAAAAAGGGAGAGAGAGATAAAAAGATTCTCAATTATTAATTGCAAGGTTTCCATAATACAGAAGTGGTGATATTTTCCCTATCTTCATTCCTGTGAGCATGTAAGAAATCGGGGTGAGTCAGAAATACTGAAGTCCTAACGCCCTCCAGCACTTAGAGATAAAACCTTCAGGAGGATCTTAATTATGTGGAGACAGAGGTGGAAAAACCAGCCCCGTCATCCTGGGTTTTGAGTTTGTATTTTGGCTCTTCTCCTGTCTGTTTCACCATCTCTGTCCTCCTGGTGTAGTTTCCAGCCTGTCGATAGCACTATTAGCAGCCTGCCTCAACTGCCTTTAAAATATAGTCAGGATTAATAGGGGATTTAATTGCAGATGTCTGAGGAGCTTTCATATTTGGAGAGGTTTTATTAAGAGACAGCTATTCCAGTTCAAGTTTGTGAGCACTTTGCTGTGCTCCCATCTGTTCCCCTTTGTTAGGGCTTTAAAGTCATATTTCTCCTACTGATTCATGGCTGTTTTCCTTCTCCTCCCTTGAAAAATCTTTCTTGGAGGCTGCACTGCAGCCTTATTCTTTCTTGCCGGCTATGTTTGAGTTTTGTAGTTGAGCTGATCACCTCCTTGTGCCTTCCAGCCCTGAGATTGTTGGGGTTAAAGTCCTGGTGGGGAGCACAAAGCTGGCTCTGAGCCACCACGACCTGGCATCACTGCCCAGCAGAAGCCGAGCTGCCTTTACTCAGGGCACTCAATCAGAACATCCTTGGTTATTCCGTGCCAAAGGGAACACAAATCTCTGGTTCAGTTAGACTGACCGTGTGTTTTAGGTTGTCTTGAGACCTTTAGGCATTTAAAAAATATTCTTTTTATGCCAAAAGCACTGTTGGATTGCATCTGCTAAGCTGCCTTGTGCACTGTGGTACACTATCTGTAGTGGTAACTCGTATTTAGTTACACACAATGTTAGAGGGCCTCTGTCTAACCTGTCTAATAACCTCCCCTAGCCCAATAGAGTAGATTAGATGCTGCAGCTGACAGTGTTTCAGACCTATTCTAAGAGGAAAAAACCCAGCTTTTAACATGTGACTAATAGAAGGTGTTTTTTCATCTCCCTTTTCAAAGCTTCAGTTGATAATATCCAGCAAAATCTGGATATGTTTTAAATTCAAACCAGCAGCAGAGTCCAACTGGTGTTTTGTGCTTGGAGCTAGTGACAGAAAGAACAAAGGTGACTTAGGTTGATGGATCTGAATTCTCTGGTCTGCTTAGTCCACTTTGTGCTGCCTACTGAAGCTGCTGGAGATGCCCATTAAAAAATTCACTGTGGAATCACAGTGTTGCCTCTTGTCTCAGCCTGTAGCACAACCAACAGGATAGGGTGTAAACAGAGGAGTTTTGACTGTCCCCAGATGCTAGAGTTGGGGCTAGGAAATTGAGGATTAGTTAGGGTGGTCCCAGCAGAGGGGAAAAATTCTTGATTTTTTAAAATTTTTTGTTTCTTTTTCACCTGTGTGTTCTCTGCAGTACTCAAAAACTCAGAGTCATTGACAAGTTGAGCTTATAGTTTCCATTCTGTCATGTTGAGACTGTTCTTGAAGAAGCTTTTCTTTTTCTTCCCAAACCACTCTCTTGTCTTCATAGCCTCCTTTTTCAGTGCCATCCTCATTTTAGTGGAGAGCTGTTGGAATTCTACTCCTTTTGCAAGGATTTTGACCTGCTTAGTGTTATTTGGGAGTTTTGGAGCTCTGTTATGATAAATAGCATCTTGCATATTTGCTTCCTGTGTCCCTTTCATGATTTTAAATTTGCTATGTCTCCTTTAGATATTTTCCACCCTGAAGATTACTGCCTTCCTGCTCTGAGTGTCTACTCCTGTGGTCAGGAACTGGTTTTCCTTCTTTGCTCCTTCCCTGTTCTGTTGGACTCTTTTCCAGGTGGGGCAATCAGAACTATCTGCAGTCCTCCAGATTTGGATGCATTGTGAGCTTGTCATAATCACATTTTCTTGAATTTATTGGCATTTTATTGTCTGGTCACTTAGGGCTGAACCAATCCTCGTGGGCTTTGGGTGGGGTAGTCCTATTATTTGCCCTCATATGCAGACAATGATATTTCTGTTAATCCTTCTATGTTGACAGTGGGGGCAAAGGAATGACTGTAAAAAGTTCCTTCAGGTGAGTGTTTGTCACTCCTGTTAATTGATGCTAAGGTTGTCCTGGTAAGCGTTTTAGCTTAAGCCTCAGGCACATCATGTCAGTGAGTTCCTGACTAGGCTGTGGTGGCCATTACTTTTTTTTCTCTAATTTGGCAATTGAAATCCTCATTCTCCTGATTTTTCTGTATTCCAGCTGAGATCCTAGCTCTAGGATGATCCCTAGCATTCACCTTACACATCACTGATCAAATATCAAGGGAATGAAACAATCATTGCTCTTGCTCTTTTTTGGGGTTGGGTTTAGCTCTGACTGAAGCTGGCTTTGCTTTAGTTTGAATTCAGTAAGATTTTTACTATGATCCAGATCGGTAGAATGGATCAAATCTCAGTCTGGGCTTGTTTTCAGTTGAAATTTATTTCTCCAGCAGGGTTAAACCCCTTAAGTTCTCTGCTTGATCCACTCTAGCTGTTTTTGGGTGCCTGATGTCTCTCCAATGTTATTACTGCCTCTCTCCTCTTCCTGAAGCGCTGGCTTCTCTCTCTCTCTGTTCTGTCATATTTAACTGGACTGAAAGTGGTGAGAGAGGGCAGCAGAGATCTTTTTTAATAGTGTATCTGCCTCAGCTACAAAAAGGAGAGCTCCTAGAGCAGAGAGGTGTTTGTAGCAGCCTGCTGCAGGGCTGGGGATGATGCCAGTGGAATTCCAAGGGAGGAGGCACAGGGATGGAGATGCTCCTGTGTACCTGTGAAGCCAAGCCAGCACAAAGCTAGATCAGTCCTGAATAAAAGGAAATAAAGGAAAGGTCTCAGAATTGTACAGATGATAGAGCAAATGGGATGCAGCCCCAGAATGTTATAAACATTCAGGTCGAAATCGTGTGTACTTATTCTACAGGTGTGCCGAGCCATACTGAGCATTGAAAATGATGCTCAGTGATCTTTTCCAACCCAAAGGATGATCTAAAGGAGAAAGAAGGGTTAGTAATGTTGGAAAGAAAGCCGTGAATCCCCTTGACTCATTTCCAGTTCCTTGACTGCTCCAATTCCATTAAAAATTGGGCTGTCCCTCCAGTGGGTGTGGAATTACAGCAATCCAGGTAGAATGGTTTGCCCAACCCATTCTGAGGGGCAATCTGTGAGGGAGGTTATGTAGCTGCTCTTTCTTCTCTGGCAGTTCTTTACGGCGCTTTGTGGTGTTTGCTGCAGTCCTCACCTTTCACAGATGTGTCTTGAACCTCCCAGAAACTTCATCCCACTGCTGCTCAACTCCATCTGCTCCTGAAGAGGATGCAGAGTTCCTACTGACACTGCAGAGAGCAGTTCTGTGTGTTTTGGAGGCTGCAGATTTTGTTTATCTCTTCCAGCATTATGTTTTCTCTTTTCTCACCAGCAGAGCCATGTTGACTCTGATCCAGCAACCCCTAAACATGTTTTTGGAGAGCTGCTGTTTAGCCACATGCTTCCTGTGTGTGAGCAGTTAAAACTCCAGTGTCACTTTTTACTGGTCCTGGTTTAATTTTGCCCTTTTTTTTTTTTTTTTCCTTTCTGTGATTTATCCAAAGCATTTGAGCCCTCTTCATTCAGCTCGCTGCTACTGTGAAATGTGCTAAACTTTGTACAAATGAATTTTTTGCTCTCCCTTGATTTTAAACTGGGCTGTCAAATTATAATTATTCTTCTTATACCATGAGGAGCAGCTGACGTACATTGTTCTGTAGGTCCCACTGTCTGTGTAACCTTAAAGGAAAATTGTTGCTCCTTTGTTGGTGGCTTTACCTCTTCCTGCGGGAAATAAACCTGGAGTTTCAGGGCCAGAGGGCAATTTTTTCACATTTAAGCTGTCTTGCCTAATTTGCTGTTTTATTTGTTTCTAAGTCAGGTCATAATGACACCGTGGCATTTTTCATTAAGGGCGTATCTTCCTGTCAGAAAATTCACGTGACAGTGAAAAGTGACTCCCTAGAAAACTTCATCTACACCCTTGGCTGTCTTCCTCAGACATTTTTGAGTTTAGAGATTTACTTCACCTCCACTGTCCTCCTTTCTAGCAATGTCAATACTTTCTGAGAGGTCTACGTGGCAGAGGTGCTCCTTGCAAGTTTCTGGTTGAGCACAAGAAAATATTTAAGTCATATGATAAAAGAGGCAGTGCACTTTGGAGGGGATCATTGCACATCTCACTTAGAAGTGAAGGGCAGCAGGCCCCAAACATCTCAGTTCCCAAGAAGGGAGCAGACTTGCTGTGCTGAAGAACAGTAATAGAGACAAGAAAATGAGAGGATACAGGCAGCCTAGCAAGATTTAGAGAGTGTTGTAGAAATAAATACACTGCCAACAGCTTGTCACATGCTCCATTCACGCATTTACTGAACTCTGCAGAAATAGATGTGTTTAATCAAAGAACTGGAACTTTTTAAGATCTGTTGGCAAGTGCACCTCTGCCAGATTTGTTTTCTGGACATAAAGCTATGTCTGTAGCAGGGTGGAAAATATTCCTTGATTCAAAGATTTACAGCAAGGATGAATTTACCAGTCAGGTAGATATTACACCACATTTTCACATGCAAAATCCGAAGATTATCTGTCTGAAAATGAAACTTCTGAACTTTGTTTGTGAAATTTTGTGGGCCTCAAAAATGTCCTACTTGGCATAGAGATGTTTAGTCCTACTGTATCTCTTTCTCCATAGATGGTTTAACCCAAAGCTGAGGAATTATTTTTCTGGAATAATACTTTTAAATGAGAGTGGATGATTTGGAGTGCATGAAAAAATGACAATTCTCATTGCTTTCCTTTATTTTTATATTCAGTATTTCCCACACCTCTCTGCAGCAGCTCTGATGACCAAAGACCTAAATTCTGATTGCTGTGGACTTGGTGCTAACTTTCAGTGATGAAAATAGGCTCAGGTCCAAAAGTCCTGTGTGAATATTTGCAATTCCTGTTAACCTCAGCAGTGTCTAGCACACAATAAAATTACTTCTGGGACCTTCACCATCTTTCCTATTAAATTTCTTACCTACAATCTGGTCACCAGAGTTGTTCCCCAGGGCTCAGTATTGGGGAGGCCACACCTGGAGTGCTGTGTCCAGTTCTGGACACCCCAATTCGGGTTGGAAGTGCTGGAGTGAGTCCAGAGAAGGGCAGCAAGGCTGGTGAAGGAGCAGCTGAGGGAGCTGGGGGTGTTTAATCTGGGGAAAACCTGCCCCAGGGGTGACCTTATCACTCTCTGCAGCTCCCTGCTGTAGCCAGGCAGAGGTTGGGCTCTTCTCCCAGACAACCAAGGACAAGGTGACATAGCCTCAAACTGCATCAAGGTGGGGATCAAGCAGGACATCAGGAGAAATTTCTTCACAAGAAAGGGGTTTTAAACATCAGAATTGACTGCCCAGGGAATTCATGGATTCGCTGTCCCTGGAGGTGTTCAAGAAATGGCTGTAAGTGACAGTGCCATGGTCTAGTTGACAAGGTGGTGATCAGAGGTTGGACTTGATAAGCTCAGAGGTCTTTTCCAACCTAAATGGTTCTGTGTAATGGCTCCTTATTAAATGTTAATGTCCTCTGCTCCTTTTTATTGGGTATTGTTCACCATCTCTTATCTTTCTCCAGTTTTCAGCTTTCTGTCCCTCTATTTTCATATTTATAGATAAACTCAGTAATGATAAGAATCTCCATGGACATACCAACAAAATAAAAACCACTGTACTTCTTCAGACCAAAGGTTCAGCATATCCAGCATCCTGTTCCTGTTGATAGCTGTAAATTGATGCTGGAGAAGATTAAGTCTATGTTAAGATTAATGTGTCCTTACCAGTATTCCTCTAATCCTGTAGTACTTTCCAATCGAAGGATTTCCTGATCAATGTGTGGTATGTACACAAGGAGTTTTCATCTTGAACCACTGGAGATATCATGTAGCCCCAGCATCCTTTGCTAAGGTGGCTCTTCATATGAGAGAGGTGTTAACTTCCTTTGTTGTCTTTTAAATTTGCTTCCACAAGCTTTATTTGATGATCCTTTGCTCCAGCATTGGAAGATTCTGTCCTGCTGGGATTGTGTGCAGTTGTTTAGGCTCTTACCATGCCCAAAATAATTTCTCTTGCCAGATTGAAGTGTCACAGGCTGTTTTGCATGGAAATATTGCTCGATGTGCAAGTGTGTGTGGATGAAACCTAGCTTTCTGCCTGTGGTGGATGGCAGATGACTGAGCCAGGTACGAAAGCTGTCGCGAAGGAGGTGGCTGAATCCAAGTTTCATTCATTCTTATGCATGCCTACTCCAAGCAGCTAATTTCTGGAGTCAGTGAAGTGTTTCTTGTTCTTTCCCTCAACATCATCATAGGGTGTTGTTGTTGACCAGTTCTCCTGCAGAGAAGCTGAGTATTTTGTTTCTGTTGTGTTCCTGCTCTGAGCTGGCACAGGGGAATGAATTGTGGACAGTCAGCTCTTGGGCTGATATAAATCAGCACAGCCCCGTTGATTTCAGAGAAGCAGTACAGCTGGCTTAGCCAAGTCTTTTGATGTGTATGGGAACTGCTTAGTTTCCTATCATAAAAGTAGTTAAGTGTGTGCCTGACTTCAAGCATCTTCCAAAGAACGGCGCTGAAAAGGAGTAGATGCAATAAACCTTCTCCATAATACTATATTCCTCCTCTGATGTTTCAGTATGTGCAGTAGTCAAAATGTTTGCACATGGGTTATTATTATTATAACCCCCAGTGAACTTGTCTCCCCAGCAGGAGCTCAGATATACAAGATAAAGTTAATTGGGCTCCCTTTCAAATGGAGAATTTAGGCCTCCTTCCGGCTTTTCAGGTAAAGGAACGTGTTTTGGACTGTTGTTATCTCTCCCTTCTCCCTTGAGCTATGCTAAGTCAAATACTGTAAGCTGATAAACATTATTCTAACACTGGTAACACTTGTATAAACTCCAGTGCCGTTCCCTTCTTAACACCTCCCACTTCCTTGCATCCGTGTAAATTCTTTGCCCCAGCATGGTGCACAAAGGCCCGATAGGGATCGTGTAACACACCCGATACAATGAACGCTTTCTTTCCATCTTTGCTGGACTCTGGAACTCTTTTGCTTTCCTTCTGTTCAGAGCTGAAAACCCAGGCCAGCTTGCCAGTGATTTATTGGGTATTCAGGGTTTCCAGTGATTTACATTTTCCATCTTCCCTTGAAGGCATTCGTGCCGCTTCAGGAGGATGTGGTGTTTGGCTTTAATGTTAAAATGTTCTTTGCAGTGATTTTACTTCTGAATTCAATAGTCTTACCTTCTTTGTAGGAGTTCTAAAAGCAGTACTACTAGCTGGATTTGGGCTTGAGAAAGAATAAAAGGGAAGTTCCTATTTGCAAGCATATAAAAAATGGAACGGGTTTGGTTTGGTTTTTCTTTGCCCTGGAAAGAGAGGAAGAAGTCTTGGTTTGACAGATCCCAATGAATTTATTTGGAGTATAAAATTAAGTCCATCTTTTCATGGGTGTTCATCTAATTGGAAGATGCTCCTTCTCCTCTGCTGGAGGTCTAGGACACAAGCAGAACTCTTCCCTTCCATACATAATCATTACTGATTATTTGGGAGCGATTCTGGGAATATTTATGAAGAGATTACATCCTTTGGTTAAAAAATAAGATCAGCCTATTCCTTCCTCTCCCCCTGCCCCCTGTTAATTTCCAGGTTAGTTGAATGAAAGTTGCCATTTAGCCTTTGGTTCAGGGAACCTGAACATATTTGTTTTAAGGGATTCACCAGCAACTTCTGAGTTTTGTCTTTCATCTTGTCAGATGCTTCAGGCCACAAGTAAACTCCCCACCCTAAGAAGTGCTAGGAACATAAATTGGAGCCTCTTGCTGCAGCAATTAAAATAATTTTGATTTTCCAGGTAGCTGTGGGCCTACAGGGCACACCTCTCCTTTGTCTGGAAGGTCCAGCTGGCCCCAGAATTTTTATCTGCAGGACCCATGACAGGCTGTGCTTCCCTTTCCCTTCTGCTGAGGTGTGCCTTGCCTACTGCATGCACACTTGGAGAATGATTTATACATTTATACAGGGATGTGCAGCTACAGCATGAGGTTTTGACCCTCCCAAGATGCTGGCAGCCTCATGGAACTGGCTGTCCTCCCAAGCTTTCTCCCTCTGTGCCTGAAATCTCCCCAGCACAAATTGCTTGGGCTCTGCTCCAGGTAGGAGTTACAAAGAAGTCACATCTTTCAGGTGTGACAGCCACTGCCATGGGTAAGACTGTAAGGACCAGCTGGCTGCTGGTGAACCTCACCTTGCAGTCCAGAGTGGTTCAGCCTCTTTTTTTTTCTCTTGTACTGCTGACAGAGTGGTGAACATGGAGTAGAGGGGGTTGCAGGAGAAGGAATAAAGGGAGAAGGTGGAAGTTGTGGAGTAGTGCTGTTCCACAGAAGCCTTTGCTTTTATTGGGAATCCAACAGCACTGAAATGAAACCACAGGAGAACACGATCCTTCCACTGTGATGGTTCACCAGCTGCAGCTCAAGCAGGTGAAAAGATCTCCCAGAGTGTCATGTCAATTTGTTTTATTTAGCTCTAACTTCCTTGGGCCCAAAGTGAATATCTAAAATCCATCAGACAGGATCACTTGTAATATCTTTGCATAAAGCTGTTGAACTTAAGCTCTTGTTAAACCTATAAAGCAGTTTGTCTTTCTTTTAATATCATTGTTGCATGCTATAATTTTAATTGCAATATTCCTTCTTGTGAGGCTTTTAAGGATTACCTCTTGAAAGGTGTTGGAAAGGTGAGGATGACAATTAAATCTTACCTCAAGTGTAATTTTATGGTTATATTGTACTATTCCCCAGAAGTATGGATTTGAAATTGTTGTGGGCTGTGAGTGAATCTCTGGGGCATAACTGAGAAGAAAGTGCTAAAACATGACTCTTTAGCCCAATTATTTTTATGTCTGCATTGGAATGAATTTTCAGCTTCTGGAACTTCTTTGATCGTTTCACTAGTGTCATTAAGTAATTATAGTAGAAGAAATAGTCTTATCCTTAAATATGCTATGTTTGTCACAAATTGTTGGAAACTAGAGAGCTGAAAGGATTCTGTCTGAATTCCTAGAACCAAAACTGCATGTGTGTTCAAATGCAGACTTGCATTTGAAATGTCCCATGCAGTGACTTCAGTCCTCAGCATGACTTATTCTTTCTTGGTCTTCCAGTTAGAATTATTTTATTTTTCAGGCAAGATTATTCTCAGTTATCCCAAAAGAGAAATGGAAATTCAGTTTTGTGGTTATTGAAATTATTTGCAAGTCTGGATGAAATTCAAATGTTAGTTTGGGCTGAGTAAAAGGACAAAATCTCAGGAAAGTGTAAAGAAAATGCTTTAATATTGATCTAAAGGAAACTTTCCTTTCTTTTAATAACATTTTTCGGTCTTAAAGAATATATATATATTTTAAAATGCTTTTGGTGCAATATGACTCTTCCATTCTATCCCCAGAAAGATTTTCTTATTTATTCTTTTGGGTTTTTTTTTTGCTGAGAGAAACTTGGTTTCTGGTCATCCTGAGCCTTCTCATTTTAAAACTTCTTTTCATATTCATGTAGCTGCAGTTAAATCTGCAAGGTTAGATCGGGGGGGATAATTGAATGAAAGGGAGAGTCGGAGGACATTGCCTCTGCAGAAGCTTCTCACAGCATGGAGCTTCCTTCAGATAAAGCAGTTTGTTAGTTCATGCCTGCAACCAGCTGGACCTCGAGCCAGACCTGCCTTGGAGCTCATCCACCCCGTGGTCCTGACAGTGTCACTCCTTTGTGGGTGACCTCTTCAAACTGGAGTCAACACTCATGACCAAGCCTGAGCTTTT
>VZUA01039009.1:0-12605 GCA_013401035.1 Horornis vulcanius
GCTTCAACATCAGAGCATCAGGCTTGCAGGTGGGAGCCCAGATCTACACACGGGAAGGCAGCAACTGTTGGTATCCCAAGGACCATCTGCTGGGTCCCTGGGCCCACACCTTCAATGTGTCACCGCCCCCCGCTCCTGATTGTCTTTGACCCTAGGCAGAAATGGTTTTGTCCAGAACACTCAGGCTTCAGTGGGATTGTGGGGTTGCTCTTAAAAATCAGGTTTTGGATCCTCTCATGCAGTGTAGTGGATCAGCAAAGGGGAGCCCCAGGGAGCCCTTTAGGGTGAAGCAGAAGGGCTGCCAGACCACTCTGCCCTCCAGCCCAAGGAAGCCAATGTGTTCCCTTGGGCTCATCCCTCTTATACCTGCAGCCATCAGATGTGGAGAAACCACATCCTCCAAATGCAGACTGGATCTGATTTCCCGAGTGGATGGGACAGCCCAGGGTGGGTGTGGGTGGTGCTGATATTTTTGAGTGCAAGGCTGAGGATTGTCTCTTGAGCAGAGAGGGCCTTCCTGCAGTCAGAGGATGCTGATTGCATCCTCAGAGCTGAGAATGTGTGTATGAGGTGGTGATTGCTAATTGATGAGATGGTTTTTCTGTGTTTGCAGAGGAACCTGTTGGAGGAAGACTCGGATGAAGAGGAAGACTTTTTCTTGTGAGTAGGATTGCAGTGTCATACCTGCCTGCAGCTCTGAGCCTGGGGGCTTGGGAATGAAAACCTTTGATTCCTTTGGGATGTTCTTCCAGAGCCTTGGCCTTGAGCATGAATTAATAGGTGTGACCTTTTGTGAGAGTAAGATGTCCCACGTATCCTAAGACATGGGAGGGACTGCTGGGAGGTATGAAAACAATCCTCCATGCACAAGGCGTTGGTTCTCTCCTCTGTATTTTTGGGGTCTGGTTTAAAAACATGTTTTCATTATACCTTCTGTCCTGATTGCTCTTTTCTGCCTGCAGGAGGGGGCCTTCTGGACCCAAGTTTGGACCCAGGAATGACAAGATCAGGCAGTAAGTTGTTGTTCCTTAGTGTCACAGAGTTAATAATTTATTCTGGCACTGTGTGCTCCTGCTGCTGTCTTGTCAGAGTATTTCTATGTAGCTCATCATGTGAACATTCCTTGTGCCTGTGTTCTTCTAACTGACCTGTCCTACCCCATGTGTCCACAGCTAAAGGGAATCTCAGCTTTGATGCAACCTGTCAAGAAATTGTGTGTTGACAGAGGCAAAGGGATAAGATTACATCACAGTAGCTTACTGGAGTTTCTGAAGCCCTTGCTGTGTTCTGTTGGTGACTTCTTCCATGCTTTTGTGAGGCTCTTTCTCTACAGCATTAACCCCGAATTTTAACCTTTCCTAGCAACATTTTTTAATTTTTGAGGCTTTTTTACCTCGTCCTCTTACATGCTCCCTTAATGTTTCAAGAAAGTGGTCAGGAACATACCAGGACCATGGGTTTTGGGTAGCAGCTGCTCGTCTGGCATCTTCTTCTCCAGATAAAAACCTGATATACGTGACCTAGAGATGAGCAGTGACTCACTGGGGTCAAAGCAGCTGGAAAACAGGAAACCATTACAGCTGGAGGAGGAGTAGAGCAAGAAGGAAGGAGTAAACACTCTGGATCCTTCTCCCATCAAGTCATTTCCTGGATGATGCTTGTTCAGCTCCAGTTTTTCCTTTGAAGGATGTGATGATGGTACTCAATCAGAAGTGTGGGGATACTCACAGCCCCCTGGTCTGTGTTGCCTTGTTTCCTTTGCTGATCTCTGTCGAGCCAGGACAGAGACAGGTGTGGGAACTGCTGCCTGGGCATTGTTCAGACTGGGTCATGTTTGCAGCCTGCATATGTCTCTTGGTTAGGGATTTTTTCCACGCCAGGAGGAAGCCAGCACAGCTCTGGGGTGACTCATTGCCACCAGCAGCATCAGGCTGTGCTTGGCATGTTATCTTGAGCAAGAGTGAAGGGCACTCGAGTTGCACAAGAGGCAGAGGGCAGGTGCTGCACCCTGAGTGTGGATGCTGTTGGTAGAGAGGAACTGCTCTTTGGAGTAAGCCAGTGTGGACAGAGCCTTCCTTCTAGGGCATGGTCTGGAATGAATGAGAAAGCTGAGAATTTGGTTTATGAGTGGGGTCTCACCTGCATAGAAAGGTAGAGATGGGGTAGTGTCTATCCCTTCATCCTCCTCTGCTGGACAGCACCTACAGTGTCTGCTGTGTTCCCTGTTGGTGGGAGAAAACAGGAGCTCTTCTATTCCCGCTGTCTCAGCCTGGCAGAAGGGAGCAGTGGCTTAGGTAGAGGAGGGCACTGCACCTGTGAAAAGGCAGAAAAGTGAGAGAAGCATTCAGCCAGGAGCTGGTGGGTCCATAGGTGTGATGTGACTAATGGCCCACACACAGGTTGCCCATTGCCAGAGACTGCCTGGATATAGTGGATGTGGCATGGAATATGTCCATTGAGCTGTCAAGGGCCTACATCTATGGAGCATCTAGAGCATCTGTTACAAAACAGAATTTATGTTCTGTTCTCATCAGCCTTGATTGCTTTGTTTAATAAGCACTTACACCATGCAGTCATCACTTCATGTCATGGAGATCACTATGAAGTTCCTGATCAGTTCAGCCCTTGTGGGAATCAATGCCTAGTCTCATAGTGAGTCAGTTTCCTTTGTTTCAACAAAGAAAGAGTTGGGTTGCTGCTGAAAAGCTGTAAGGAAAAGACATTTTAAGGAGGAATCTGTGCATTTGGAGAGTTGAGGCATAGCTGTGCAAAGCTAGAGAGGCCATGGCAGTACTGGGCTGGAGAAACGAGGTGTGAAGATGGGCGTAAAAGGAAACTGGGTGGAGAATTGGGTAGAGGAAAAAGTGATGGGATTATGGGAGCAAAGGTGTGGAACATGTTAAACGTGAGGGGCAATACTGGAACGTTTTCCTAGTTGTTCTTGGCAGGAAAGGGGGATGGATTGGGTCAGGGTGGAGTTTGGCAGCAGGGACCCTCAAGGCCAGCTCAGCTGTGGGGAACACTGCAAACCTTGTAGGGGAAAGAGGTGAGTTACAGTCAGCAGCAGTGACAGGAGGGAGTGTCAGTCCCCTTCAAGCTGAGTTTTGTCCTGATGTGTCTGGAAGCTGCTTGGCTGGGGTGGACTCTCTTCTGGTAGTTGAGAGGCCACATAGGGTCCCTTTGGCTCCCTTTGAGGCCTTCCATCCCCAGGGTGGGCTGGAGCTGAAATGCAGCTTTTAAAGGGCTTTTATCCTTTTCCCCAAAGGTACAAAGAACAGGTAAGTGAGAGCTGATCTCCTTTCTCTGCCTTTGCTTTGAGGCTTTGGAAGAAGTGCTGAATGTGTGCATGAGAGGCTTTTCAGGGGAAGTTGGGATCTTCATCTTCCAGCTGGATTTCTTTTATTTGGAAAATGAGCTTCTCATCACAGACCATCTTTTCAAAAATTCTGCTAAAATCAGCCCCTTTTTTGCACTGCTCGACTCACTTTACTGCTGATGTTTGTGCTTTTAGGCAACTGTGCCATTGGGTTGTTCATGCTGCTGCTGAGGCTCAGCATAGTGCTGGGTTCCTCAGGAGCCTCCTGGTCTCTGTGAATCCCCCACTGTGCTGCTTTGGAGGGTCAGCATTCCCAGCCACAGTGGCTCTGGCTGGCTGCAGGCCCTGAGCAGGGGGAAGGTTTGGGAAATGGTTTGAACTCTTGATGCAAGAGCTGACTGCAGCTTCCCAGGGCTCATTGCAGGTTGTACAGTGAACCCCAACCACAGTCCAGGCTTTCACCTGAAGGTGAAGCCAAGACCACGTTGACTGGTATCATTGTTGGATATTATCCTTTCAAAGACTGAAAGGTTTCAGGGAGGCATAGACTGCTGTTTTCCTCCCAGCTGGGACTAAGCAACTTCAATCCAGGGCTTTGTGACATGGTTCAGCACTGTTACCCCATTGTTGGGAACAGCAGGGCGGCTCTCTGCAGAGAGCTGGGGAGTGCTGTGCAGTGCTGGCCTCCTGCCTCTGTACCCTCCATCTGCCTTGGCTCTCCCTCCTGTTCCCTCTTCCCTGGGTGGATGCCACAACCAGGGGTGTTTGGGTGTAATTTTCACCAAAATACACACTGTTAATATCACTGGGGTGGAAAACTGGAGTGTGTCATGCTGGCTGCAAACAGCCAGCCTGGAGACACACAGCAGCCTCATGGGCAGCACATCCTGTGGTGTGTGCACAGCCTGTTTACATTGTCTGGAGAATGCAGCACTGCTGTTAGCCCAGCACCCTGACCAGCCCAGGCAGGTTTTCAGTACCTAACCCAGTATGGCCAAAATGGAAAGGCTTATTCCTCCCACTCTGGAACAGCAGAGCACAAGAAAAGAGGAGTCTAAAGCAAGCTGAGTGCCACTGGATCTCATTGCTTTGATGGTGTATGCTTGTTGTCCTTGTTAAAAGCATCAGACTTGCAGTAATTAGAAAGAAAGAAGGTGGCGGGAGGCATATTTCATGTTTTTGTCTTGCTCCCTTTCCTGGCAAGTATTTATTCCACTTTATTTCTCTTGGAAATCTGGCAGGAGTAAAGCACATGAAGTGTATGTGTCAAAAGCCTGTAGCTTCCCAACAGGAAATACACTCTATATTAGTGGACTCATTCCCTCTTGCCAAATAAAACAAGAAAATATTTTCTTCTTGATGTGACTTGACTTTCCTACCTCAGCCATGCCAAACTGATGGGAATTTTTGAATTCATTCTGAAGCTGCTGGGCTAACACATAGGCTGAGCATTTTTCAGCCCCCTCCTGGAGAGGCAGCAGTGAAGGGTGGGAGAGAGCAGAAAGAAAGGGCTGGCCTAAGGTCTGAATAAGGTGCTATGTGGAGGTTTGAATTTCCCTGGCTTGGCCTCTTCCTTTCTGTTCTTTTCTTTGTTGTTTTGTTGGGGTTTTTTTCCCCAGATGCCAAACTGTGCTACCCAAATGCATCTGTGTGCCATGGGAGTCAAGTCAACACCTCAACATTTGTGGGAGTTTATAAGCCTTGATTTCTTTGTGCCTCCATTCTCCATCTGTGAAATGTTTTTGTTCTCTTGGGGACAGCTGACAGCTTGCCCAGGGTTTGGGCAGGTAACAAGGGCCCTTAGCATTTTGCCAGCAGCTCAAGCAAGAACAGACAGGACGCTGAGAAGCAGCTTGGGCAGTAAGGGTTTGTGCCTCATAGCTCTCCCATAAATGCTGTTAAACCACCACAGCAGCTTGAAGTTACCAGCCTGTTTTGCCTCCAACACTTTGGGGTGTACCAGGACTGCAGCAGCACCCTTCAAGGCTCTGACCCACACTGGCAAGGATACGGGTGGTGTTGCATTGCTCTGCAAGTTCCTAGATGCACTGTAACCTTGTGTGCTCCCACTTGTTAGTTGTACCAGGATAACTTGGTTACAAATCTGTTGTGGGAGGAAATCTCTATTTTCAAGCCATAAAATGATTTTAGAAACATTTACATACTGCAAATGTAGACTTCTGCTTGTGAAGCCGATGTTTGAAGCTTAGAGGTTTTGCCAAGTTGGCTCATCTGGGATAGCAGATGTTGGTGCTTTTCCTCTCACCCCAAGCTGTAGCTGCATTACTGGGACTTGTGCCAAGGTAGGGAAAGCCCCTTGCAGAACGTGCCTGCTTGTCACCCAGTGGCCCAGGGATGCACCATGGGGCTGTGTCCTGTGGGGTGGGCACTTGGCTCCCCAGGGCACTGCTGTGTTCCCTGGGCAGCATCCCCAGTGCCATCTGTGCCCACCGCAGCAGCTCTACCACTCGCCTGGGACTTTGTAAAACAAACTGGATCAAAGCAGGCTCCTGGGCACAGGGCAGTTCCTGCTGAGAGGTCTTTGGGGATTATCTGTGCCCTTCCCCTCCAGATAAGGAGCTCCTGGCAGGTGATTCCTGTCAGTGTGGAAGGCGGGAGCTGCCACCACATGGTGTAGGTGGGTTCAGAGAGATGCTGCTCCCCCAGGCTCTGTGATGCAGCAGAGAAGGCAGGTTCCTTTCTTATGCTGTCCTAAATAAAGCAGATTTTTACGTGTGCTGCTGGAGTCCAGCATGTGCCTTATCACAGCTGTTGACTCAGAAATTGGTTTCAGAGGAGTTGCCTGGCTCTTCTAGCTCTGGAAGCCACAGTGCAGTGGTGCTGGAGAGCTCGACCTGAAGGCTAAGATGGGAAACCCCTTCACATTTAGAGATGTGGAACTTTTTATAGAGCTTTCTGGGGAGAAAAATGCCTTTTAATGACTATTCTTACCTGTATTTGGAACAGTAAGTAAATGTGAGCAAGTGATGTGACCACTGTTGCTGGTTGCAGCTGCTCCTCATCAGCACAGGTGTCTGCTTGATGAGAGGCATGTAGCTGGTAGGAGAAATAGGTCACTGTGAACCTATGTCTCAAATGAATGAATTAATTAGTTAGCTGCATGGTGGCGAGGACAGAACCCTGTTTCTGGTTCTGCAGTGCTCCACTGGCTGGCCTTGAGTCTGTCTTGGCCCCAGTTTCCTGGGCTGTGGGGGAGGATATGCTGTTTCTCTTTGGAGGTATTTCTGTTGTTGCCTCTAAGATCCTGCTGTTGCCTTTCTGGGAACGGTATGTCTCAAACAATGTATTGTTATCCCCTGGGCCTCAAGAAAATCCTCATTTCTATCTCCAGGAAAATAAACGTGTGTTAGCTCCAAAATACAAACCAGAATGGAGCAGTACTTTTCCACCAGGAAAATTTTGCTCTCTTCCCAGTGTAGGGTTTTTTTTCTGGAGTGAATAAATGCATTTTTAATAACCCTCCGGGTGTGATTTAGGCTACTGTTCACTGAAGGCTACCCACAGAGTTGCGTAACCTGTGAGAAGATGAATTATAACTTGGTTTAGTTCATGTCAGCCATTTCTTTGCTATCCTGTTGATGCCCCGGCAGAGTGGGTTTAATTTAGCAACTCAGTTCCTGGAGGAGGGAACTGATTTAATTTCACCCCAAGTTATTGAGCAAAGGTGTGATGTGGAGTTCTATGAAATGCAGAAAGATAAGGTATGGTTTTTATACTCCTCCTTTCCCCTTTGTGAGCTCTTCTGCAGCAGAGGTGCCCACCAACAGCAATTAGTGCCTTTTCATACTGCATTTGTGTGTTAAAGGTGATAGAGAGGGCGTCCCACTTGTGCTGACTTCCCACTGCTCTGTCTGAGCCCCTTGTGTTCCCTTGCCCTTCCTGGGATTGCCAGAGATCCATCCCATGCAATACCATGCCTCTGCCTTTCTCTGTGTCCCATCAACCTCTTCAGTGTTGTGCCCTTTCATTTTTGTGGGTGAGCTCTCAGATCCTGCCAGGCTGGGCAGCTCTGGTGCTCACTTCTGCCTCTGTGCCCTGCCCCAGTGTCCAGAACCAGGTGGACGAAGTCATCGATGTCATGCAGGAGAACATCACCAAGGTGATCGAAAGGGGCGAGCGGCTGGACGACCTGCAGGATAAATCAGGTGTGATGTCAAACACAGCTCTGCTGAGCTGCTCCCCTGCCTGCTGGGCCAGCTTAACCTGGTTCAGTTCTGAAAGCACCTAATGTCCCACCTGGGCTTACATTTCTGTCCTTCCTGAGAGTGGTGTTGCTCAGCCTTGGGCTGCAGATCTGACTTTCTGCTGACTTTCTCTCCACCTTTACCTGCTGCTCTGTGCAGAGGCATTAGTTTGGAGGTGTCTGGGTGCTGGGATCTAGTTGGTCCTTCAAGCAAAGGTAGATTGGTCTGTGTTCTGGCACTGCCCACTGGCTTGCAGACAAAGTTCCTGTCCTCAGGGAGCAGCCAGTACAGAGGGAGCACAGTGGGACTGGTCTGTGTACTGTGGTGAAGGGCGTCACATTGACCCTGCTGTGGCTTTGGTGAATCATGCAGTGGTTGGGTCTTTTATTGCATGGAACTCAGTGGAGTTAGAGCAAGTGAGTGGGTGCTCTGACAGTGCATGCACCACTGAACTGACTCTCTTCTTTCCTTTAATAGACAGTTTATCAGACAATGCAGCAGCTTTCAGCAAAAGAGCCAAGCATCTCCGGAGACAGATGTGGTGGAGAGACTGTAAGGTGAGCAAGAAGGCGAACAGGCAGGGCTGGGGTTGTGGAAGGGTGGTGACCTGCCTGTCCCTGGGAGGAGGTGCAGCTCTGCTTCCTAGCTGAAGATGTGCTGGGAGGCAAAGGTCTCCTTTCACATCGAAGCAGCTGCCTGTGTAAGGTGCCTGTGTGCTCCTCTTGCAGATGAAGGCAATCATAGCCATGGTGGTGGTCATTGTCCTGCTCGTGATCATCGGTGAGTAGCTCCACATCCCCCCAGCCATGCCTGGCCTGGACATACTGGTGGCACTCTACCTTGTGAGTGACACTGTGGTGCTGTTGTCCCTCAGGAACAGCACCTGAGTCACTACATGAGCTCCTCTCTGCCTCAAGTCACCATTATGGGTGCCTGCAGAGCATTCCATGCTCCTCTTCTGCAAGGCTTAAGGGTGCATGCAGATGAGCAGGCTCAAACCAAGTCCTGCTGCCTGTTACCAAAGAGAGCCAGCAGTGCCCTGCCAGCCTTGCGCTGACCCAGGGTTGGCACTGACTGATCCCAAGCTGGGTGGGACTACATGGAAAAGTTTCCAGAAACATCTCTACATGTATCACCCGCCTTGCAATGACCCTGCTGTGTACAAATGCTCTTCCCCAGAGTTGATGTGCTGCTTAATTTCCATCAAGTAACTGTTGTGGCTTTGCCATTGGTCCCTTCCCATGCTCTCTGCCTTTCCTGGAGCTCCTCAGAGTGGAGATGTCCCTNTGCTCCTCTTCTGCAAGGCTTAAGGGTGCATGCAGATGAGCAGGCTCAAACCAAGTCCTGCTGCCTGTTACCAAGGAGAGCCAGCAGTGCCCTGCCAACCTTGGGTTGGCACTGACTGATCCCAAGCTGGGTGGGACTACATGGAAAAGTTTCCAGAAACATCTCTACATGTATCACCCGCCTTGCAATGACCCTGCTGTGTACAAATGCTCTTCCCCAGAGTTGATGTGCTGCTTAATTTCCATCAAGTAACTGTTGTGGCTTTGCCATTGGTCCCTTCCCATGCTCTCTGCCTTTCCTGGAGCTCCTCAGAGTGGAGATGTCCCTGCTTTTCCTACCAAACAGCTCATAATGACCAGAGCAAGTTTCTTCCAGGCAGGAATAATTGATCCCTCTGCCTGCAGAATGACATGCTCCAGGGATCCAGGCAGCTCAGCATGGCAGTGCAGCTCTTCTGTGCCACTGGGTCTGGAGGGTTTTCCTCCCACTGAAATGTCCAGGGGCAGCTCTGTAACTGTTCTCTTTCCTTCAGCAAAGCCCTTGTGGCCTGTTGTACTTCTAACACAGTCTGCAGTGGGAGAGGCAAAGCTGGCAGCAGGGTTGAGAGAGAGACTGATGGAAAATCCCATCTTGTTTAGTTTTGGGAAGCTGGAAGGAGATGAAGGTAGCAGGATATGTTGTCTAGCATGTGTGCTAACAGCAGATTGCTTTAGCTTGTTTAGCTTGGGGCTGGGAACACACTTCTGCTTGCAGCTGCTGGGTGTCTCTCACTGCACAAATGGGGGGACTCCCTGGCAGGGGTGGGTGTGTGGTGAGAGCTTCTTTCTTTGTGTTTTGCAGTCCCCATAGTCCTGAAGTACCGTTCCTGACAGGGCAGCTGGAGGCTTCACTGGAGCTGCCTCTGGGATGACCAAACTGCTGTGTAATTTAAGTGAGATATCTGTATATAGCTTGGAAGCTGTTTATTCTCCTGGAAGCAGGAGGTGGTGGCAAGCAGCCAGTTCTAAGGGAGTGTTTTAAGAACTACCAAACAACCCTTTTCCAGTCAAGTACCTGTTCCTGCTGTCAGACTTTTTTTTTCCTAACACAAGATTCAGATCCAAAACTGCCTGTTTTGTGGAATTCGGGGTCTCTGGTTTGGAGCTGGCTACTTGCCCCTATGGTCTATCTGTNGATTCTGTCTTTGAATCAGAGAAAAGGAGGGGATAGAACTCTGAAGGGAAATACACCAATATATTAGAGGGAACTGATTCTTTTGAGGACAACTGCAAGGGTGTTGTTTTTCTCGTTTAAAAAAGGAAAAAAAAAAGAGAAAAAATGAAATTAGGTTTTACAATCCAGATTTTCTGGTCCTGCCATGGGAATGCACAAGCTCAGTGTTTTCAGTATTGCTGCTTACAACTGTGACTAAAAACATTCCAGTAAACCTATTTTTGACTGTACATGTAGAATTTTTGCACGTCTTCATGAAGTTTTGGAGGACATTCAGGGGTCTCTGAGGCTAGGAGTCCCTGTTTCTGTGTGTTCTTAACCAAAAGAAAGAAATGTGTGTAAAACCCAGCAAGCAGCACAATTATATAAAGACACAGCTGGAGAACAATTCTCCTGACACCCATCCACAGTGAAGAAGCCCAGCTCATATTCAGAGCCCCTCACCATGATGTGGTGCTTGTGGTCCTGAATGGCAGCGGATTCTGCTTTCTTGTGATCCGGTGGGGTGGGGATTATTCCCAGACATGGGCACTGGGCAGCTGTAGGGACCCCTGTGCTGGAATGAACAGGAACTGAGCTCCTCTATCCATGGGTGGGACTGTGGTGCTTTGGCTGTTTCCAGCCGTGGTCTCAAGTGCTGGTGGCATTTCTGTCAGCCCTTTATTTTTGGGAGCCTTCTCCTTTCCAGCCCTGATCCTGGCACTTTTGCTGAGGCAAGCTCTTCTGCCTCTCTTTTTGGTCTTTTCTGATGAGAGAAGTGTTGTCCTGCTAAGCACATGTTTGAAATAATTCTGGAGAGGGGAAATGGTGCCCCAGAGAGTTTCAAGTGCCGTGTCCCAGATTCCTCTTCTGCCCTGCCCCAAGGATGTTGTACAGTTTCCACCTGACTGCTGCCCCACGCAGAGAAGGGGATTAGGAGTGAGCACAGCAGGCTGGAGGGTTGGATGTGGCTACAAGCTCCCTTGCCCAGCTGGAATATAAACAGGGCTTTTCCCCTCTGCAAGACCTGATCTCTCCAGGTGGGAATCAGGAAGGCAAGCTGGGTTTTTCCTCCTGTAGTATACGCTGTTTTTAACATCATGCACTCAGTGGAAGGGACAAAAGTCATCCTGCCTATGCCTTTGGCTACTCTCTGCTAAGGGATCATGAAGATGGATGCAGAGGGACAGTGTCTGTCTCCAGGGGGGCTGCAGATCTCGCTGAGCTGTTTGGTACCATGTCCTGCCAACTGCAAAGTGAGTTAATTCACTCCTGCTGCTGCAGAGCCCAGCCAGTGCCTCTGCCTTTCTCCCCCAGCCCAGCCTTGCTTTTGGTGTTGCTGCTGCCACCCACAGCAGGTCCTTGGTGTCATAGGAGTCCTGGTCAGAAACATCGCAGGAATTGAATTTGCTAAGCAAGTTTTATAGTTGGGGTTTTTTTTCCCCACAAGGCTGGAATCACCATTAGAAATGTCTGCTCTTGGGGTGGTACAGAGCAGTCCTCCACATACTCCTTTGGTATGGTGGTTTTATATTGCAGCCTGTGCTGGCCCACCCTGGACTGGTGGCAGAGAGAACTGCACTCAGCAGAAAGGGGTGTTATTTCCGGCAGTGTCTGCATGCTTGGGGATTGGTTTTCACTTAGGAGATGTTGTGAAGGAGATTCTACAACAAAAACAACTCCTTCACCCAAGCTTTGAGTCTGTTTTACTCATTCCTGCATTGTGCAGAGGACAAGACCATCAGCTGCTGTTTTCCACGATTCCATTTGTACAGGGAATGGCATCTTCTGGCGAAAGCAGTGCATTCCTCCTGCCAGGATTGCTGTTGTGAGCCTGTGGTGTGACCCCGGGTCCCTGTGCCTGAGGGAAGGGGCTGCAGGGATGTGACAAAGGTGCGGAGAGGCGTCCTAGCTGTGGCAGCTGGGCAGCCCGGGGGAAAGAAGTCTCTCCTGAGGAGTCCCCTTGCAAAGCAGGAGCTTTGGCAGGGCCTGGCAGTGAGAAGGAGCCTGGGAACACAGGGGGAGAGCTGGGACTCTGCTGCTGCCCCTTCCCAGGGCCCTGCTCTCCACCAGTGCTGGCCTGCACTGACCTGTTTCTGCAGGGCTCCACACCGGCCCCATGGACAGAACTCTTGACTCGAGGCCTGGAGGTTTTGCTGGTCCTCCATTTACCCGAGATGCAGGGCAGGGAAAGCTGCCACAACCCAAGGCATCAGTGCAGTGCCCTGAGGTACTAGAATTGGGTGTTGATCGGTTTCAGGTTCAAGTCACTCAGTGCTGGGGTTGTCCTGAGCACAGACGTTCCCAAGGAACACCACTGGCTGTGAGAGGCACCACCAGCAGCAAACCAACAACGACGGAACTTCATCGCTCCGACACAGGAAACCTGATGACACAAAGTGCAAAGAGGCGCCAGAGGTCGGAGGCTGAACAGCAACATAGCTTGGTGCACTATCCCCTTCCCGACTCCCCGACTACAGCTGATTCTACTTCAGGAAAAACAGCGCGGGCTCCAGCGGCCGGGGCTGTAAACAAGGGCCAGGGCCGTGAGGGGAGCAGGCTGCAATGGCGACCGGCTCCGCCCTCCGCGCGCCCTGCGCGCCGGC
>VZUA01039043.1:0-43473 GCA_013401035.1 Horornis vulcanius
AGCAAGGCCTCTGTCCCTTACTCACAGTGCACAGGCCTGTGGGCGCCGGGGGCTGCTCAGAGCACGTAAAAATACGCATATGGCAAAGTTTTGCAGAAATGAGACCTTTGTTATTGTAAATACATGCAGATTTTCATAGCAATTACATTGCAGCATTTTTAGGGGCATGACTCCTCGTTTTATTATTTCCATTGGCATGGCTTTTCCATTTCAGCTTGCTTTAGTTCCAGTTCTGTGATAATTTCACGGCAGTACACTCATGTGTGACTATATGCAGCATGAATGGCTCACCATTTTTAGGTGCGACTACTGAGGATTATTCTGCAATTCAGGAGGGCAAGTTTACAGCATCTATTTATGGGTCTCACTCTGTACCCAGCCTTTGAAAATATTTCAGATCTATATTTGCCAGAGAACACAGCTACCAAAAAGTCATTGTCTAATCTGGCTTTTGGTCAGAGCTCACCATCCCTAAAGTTCTTGCTTTCACCCTAGGGAGTGATGCCAGTGAAATGCTACCTGCAGAATATCAAAAGCCCCTGTGCTGGCCCGTGGAGAACTGCAACATCACCCAGAGTTGTAACATATCCGTTAGTATGGAAACCATCACAGCTGAAGGAAGGAGTTCAAGGGATGAATAAATTTAGCAATCTTCTCATTCGCCTCCAAGTTTTCTGAGCACCTCAATCACAGTTTTAGATGTTGTCCACAACAGTAACAGATTAAACCTAACTCTAAAAAAGCAACAATTTAAGACAGAAAATCACATGTAATCACACATCTATAGTAAATGAGGCACTACAGAAATGCCAGACTATGGAGGAGGTCAGACCAAAGTGATACATGATTTGCAAGAAGGCAAACGACTCTGCCGGGAATCAGCAAGGAAACCAGACAAGTTAATCACTCATTTGCAGTAGGAGACAACAGCCAAGGGACAATGAAACCTCAGTGTCAAGTCACCCAAGGAAACATCCACGCTGCAGAGCAGCCCGGGAAGCCCCTGCTTAGGAAACACCAAACCACACGGCCTTGCAGTGCTGGGAAACAGCAGGACTGGAAATAACTAAGTAGTACTGGAAAACTCAGAAGATACTCATGATCTGAAATAATTTCATCCTCCTGAGTTACAGGTAGATCAGAGAGCTTGCAGGGCAGCTTGCTGAGAAGGAGTGATGCCAGTGAAATGCCGCCCACAGAGTATCAAAAGCCCCTGTGCTGGCCCGTGTAGAACTGCAACAGGCAAAGCCAGGAACCAACAGCAAAAAAAATGAATTAACAGGGAGGCTGAGCAGAAATCCTGAGGACATAAGTATTCACCAGCTTTGATTGCTCATTTTCTGGAAATATCAGTATCTCCAATCCCACCTTTCCTTTGTTGACCAGCAACAGTATAAAAAAATTAAGCTCTGCAAATGAACAGCTGCACAGCACCTGGTACTGCTAACAGCTCTTCACTAACCTGGTTTAGAAGCTGAAATAAACACTACACTTTTGTTTCTAAAGGCAAAAGCTGGTCATCAAAACCCATCTGTCACTGGCTGTGTTCTGAAATATAACTCATACTAAACCCCATCTTGCAATTGGACAAAAGCACACCCCACTCACAGGGCCCCAACAGGCACACTGACCAGCCACTTGCCTCCTTCAATACACTAGAGCTGTATTTTGCCCACCGATCTAGTTCCTGGGAAAGGGGAAAAAAAACCCAAAAACATGACCCCCCTGGCCCCTGATCCAGCAGCAGTTTTCAGTATTTTAACAGTGATTTCAAACAGGAGCAAAGCCAAGCCTGAATCCTCAGGTTATCCTTTGCAAAATCACAGCATCAGCGTTAGCAAACGAAAAGATCAATTCAGTTGGCTCAGACAGACTGTAATTTCTGTACCTATATTTATTAACACTAGATACATAAAACTGAGGAAAATAAATGCTAGAAAAACTCACAGTGATGTTAACCACAGTGGCAAACTGAATGTACCAATCCTTTCCTCCAGCCAGGAAACATTTTCAAGCTGTTTCTTCAAAGCTGGTCACTGGGTAGGAAATGCTTTTTAGACAGAAAAATATTTTCCTTTCCAGAAGACACCATAAAACCCAGGCACAGAGCACAATATATGTTTTGATGAGAATTAATTACTTGTTTACTGTGGTAGTTCATTACACAGCTAATCCCCACACATTGTCTAAACAACTTATTTCCTCCGGTGAGTGAGGAAAGGTCAACATAAACAAAACAGTTTGATTTTTTTTCTAAAGAAGACGCAGAGCACTGGCAACACATCTGCAGGGTGTGAAAAGCTGAAGAGCAACATTAGAGGATGTCCTTTGAGCACCTTCCAGTTTTTTCTAAGTGAAGGTATTCCAGAATGAAATGTTACCAAATATAATGGAATTGAGATGTTCCAGTATACAAAAATGTTGTTCTAAACCAAGAGCTATTAATTCTTCAGAGCTGTGGGCTGTAGTTTATCATTAGCATCTAGAAGTGAAGGATGGTTATAAGAATCAATTCCATTTCTCCCCAGTGACTAAATCATGTATTAGCTAAATCATTTATGAATGTCAAAGGGTGACAGTTTTCAATTAAGATAATGAGATTCTAGAGGCTCTGGCCATCTGAACCCTGTCTGTGGATTTTCTTGCCAATTAAAAACAAAAAAAACACACTAAACCAAAACAACAAAACACAAAAGGAAGTATTCTGACAAACTGATTTTACTTTAACTTGGTACTCACAATTTAGCATTAATCCTACCACATATCTGCTAGCTACATACCAAGAATAAATATTTATACTAGCCACCACATGCTGTTAGACATTAACACAGGGTTAAGATGATGTTAATTGAATCACGGACGTTGGAAACTGAAATCATTTTGCTCCTCTTGTAAGATTTCAGCTCCTTAGGCAAGGACCCAGCCTTAGTCCATACAGCATCTCAGCAAATGGACACACAGCATGCAAGGCCTGGCTGCTCTAGGAGAAGGCAAAATAGTCAAGGGAAAAAAATCAAGAAACTGTTTGCTCGCACAAGCAGGAGTGGGCAGCCTCCCCAATATCCAAAGTGCCCTGTTGATCGTGGGTCAGGTCCAAATGAGGACACATCCCTCCAATAGGGAGGGAACACTGCCTGGGTGTGGAGCTCTGTATTCCAAACCTTTGTAAATATGACCCCTGTAAGTGAGCATCCTACCCATTACACTCTTCACTGTTAACTTCCATGGAGTATCTATAATATAAGTGCTGGCAGCAACAACCATTATTATTTTTAGCCATCTTACACCCACTGTTCAAAGTAATTCTTTATATTGACCCACTAGTTTTCAGAAAAAGAAAAACAAAATAAAACAAAATAAACCATAAAGAACAATAATTACACAGTGAAAGTGAAGATAAGTTTCTGGGTAAAGCTTCAAACTCCCACAGAAGTTCAATAAAGTCAAGTCAGAAAGTAACACCACATTAGATTTGTTGGTTCAAACATTACTAAGCACTGGCCAGACTCCATGCTTTCTCTTTTTATTTTACTTACAATTAGCTGGCAAGACATGATGATTAGCTAGAAAAACCACATTCCCTTTTGACCTCCAGGTGTATAAAGCAGAACAACATTAAGTATTTCCTAAAGCAAACCCTGGATTTTTAGGCAGTGTGCAGTAAATCTTGAAGCACCCACAGCAGCAAGTCACCACACAGTGTTTTTATGGCACAAACTCTCACTATGGAGCCCAGACAGATCTGGTCAGATCTATCAAAGTGGGCACTGAGTGTCACAGCACTGTCAGGCAGGCACCTGCCTCCAGACTCTTTTCCAAAGCCTTGTTCCAGGGCTGGACCTGTACAAACTACTGCATACATGAGAACTTACAGAGGACAAGATTACAGCACCTTTCTGTAGAATGGTGTGCACTGCCAGCCCAACTCTCTGATCCACTGGAGATCTGGACTTTACCAACTCTGTCCCCACTTCATACCCATACTCAGGAAGAACTAAAAGTCCCAAAGATTGCAACAATATTGCCAAGTATGGTGAAGTATGGCCAAGTATCAATCACCCAGGCAAAGCAAGGGATGTTACTCTGGTGCAGGGGAATGTCACCATACAGCACACAGGAATCAGTCACCTTGGCATTGCTGGCACTGAAACCATCTTCTTCCCAGTAGAAAAACTGATTACATTTAGGAAGTGATGATATGCCTGAAAGTCATTCCTCCCTACCTCCAATAAATGGACAAATTGTGCTGAGTCAGTTTGTTCCTGTTACAAAATAGTCCCCAGTTCCCCTGGAGAGATCCCAGCAGCTCTGTAGCCTCCCTGGCCAGTCCATCCCACTGCTATTGCAAAGGGAGCCTTTACCTGCTCCTTTAGCCAGAGAGTTCCTATTCACAGCATTAATAAAACTCTATCTTAAATAAAACTACTGCTGCCTGATGAGACCTACTAACTGGGATACTATAAAGACTAACTTCTCTGGAAACAGTTGCACAGCCAAAACCACTCCTCACTGAGGGCTCTGCAGCACAGCTGCAATTGTTAGCAGTCACTAACATTGTTATCTAGAACTCCTCAAACTTACATTACTTTACAACCAGCACAGGAAGTCACATATGGCACTGGCATTGCAATATAAGGTCATTTTAAAGCAAACACCAAGTTACAGAGCTCAGTTGAGACCAGGCTTTAAAACTTTCCAGAAAAGTGTTTAAAAATTAAGAAAAAAAAATTTAAAAACTGACTGACAGGTTTTTGGGAAATGAGGAAGAATATAACTGCACATGTATGGATTTGAGAGTAAGAACATGTTGGAAACAATGTTTTCTTTTCCCAGGAAAAGGCAGACTGCTCTTTAACTTCAGTTTTGTAATGATGGCTGCTGGCTAAAAAACCATTTGTTTGCTCCTGAGAAATGTTGAAAAAATAATAAAAAGCAAAGTAGGTATTTTTCACCCTTTGAAGAAACAAATACATGACGTTTTCATACAAAAATGTGAAAATAAGAAAAGATCTCAGAAACAGACTGGATCCACAAATAAGAAATACAGGTTTTGGCTGGAAACAGAAAATATTTCCTGAGGCTCTGGAGGTGTGTCAGGCGCCTGGCTGTGCCGGGTGGCAGCTGCAGCCACCATGGAGCACCAGGGCTGGTGATGCCCTGAGCCCAATGTCAGGCAGCTGCCACAGCCCTTCTGTGAGGGACCCACGCTGCCTTTTTCCCCCCACTGAGGGGAGGAACTGGGTGACTGGGAGGCTTATTAACACTTCCATAAGTATTCTGTAAAGCGGTTTTCCCCCCAGCCCCAAGCGAGCGGGCGGTGCACTCGCTGCGTGACAGACGTTCCTCTGGCAGATGCAGAGCAGCCCCTTATCCAAACAGCATTAGGGCCTGGTCCAGAATGACCTCAACAGCACACACTTTCCAAAAAGAGTCATACAGAAACGTTTAATTCCACTCCCTTAGACATTAAGTCTTGTCTCATATAGCTACTCCTAAAAAAAAGAAAAAAGAAAAGGAAAACAATGAAGTAAAATTTGGACTTTTAAAAAAACACATGAAGTTTCTTCTTAGTCATAATAAAAGAAACACAAGGCAACTCCACTGGCATTAGTATTGGCACTTAGATTTATACCAACATTCTCAAAATCTGAATCAAAACCAAAACCCACATATAGACAGAGGCAAAGTTTATCCCCAAGTGAAGAAAATAACATCTCTTCTAGACATTAATGGCTTCTGAAATTCTCTAGCTTGATACAACATTAGTGATTTAAATGCCAAACCACATTCACTCTGTTTATCTTGGGAAGCTCCACATCCATGTAAGAACACCCTCAGACCGTAACAGGAATGAAAGGTCAGGCTGTTACTTTCAGAACCAGGGCAGTAAACTTAAGGTATGGTCATTTCCCTGGTCAGTGCCACCCACTGCAGCTGGCTATTTTACAAATATCATGTAAGCAGCATGAATAACTTCTGATACAGAGAAATAAAAAACTCAATTTGAAAAAAGCAATATAAATACACCCTGAAATTAATTTAAACCAACCAGTAGTGAGCTATTTCAGTGTAAGATTTATGCAGACATGGCTCCTGGGCCCTGCCAGACTGCTCATGGACCTCTCAAGTCCCCAGCTGAGACAGTCCCCTGCTTCTCCTACACTCAGAAGCTCTACATCACTACATAGCACTTAACTTCATCCAAAGCCTCCTTAGGGTCTGTCTTTCTGACAAACACATGTAGACACCTTAATCTATACAGACCTCACTGCCCCACACAGCTGAACCCCCCACCTGCCCTGCTGGAGCACAGTCCCAGGCTCAGAAAACTTCTTGGGCTTGTCCAGTCACAGGGGTGAAAACCCTAAGCTGCTGCTCTGAATGCCTCTTTCCAGTTGAAGATCTGTCCATGACTCATTTCAGCTCACACTTGCAGCTCAGCATCTCTTCAAATGTGACTTTTCCTTAGGGGAGATGAGCTCCGCCACTTCTGCAGTCTGAAACTTGTCAGCATTTTAAATGTGAGCAGGATGGGGAAGAATGGCTTCAGGAAAGGAATTATTAAGCACTAACTAGAATTTATTACTAGAATAAGTGTATATTTTTCACTGTCTTGAAGTGTCAGGGCTTTTCATTACTCTTGATTACAAAATGCAGTCATCTCATTCATTTAGAGATGGGTTTCAGGCTGGCCATAATGCCCAGACAGGCTGCCCTGTGCCTTGGCAGACCCTGCAGCAAGACTGGTATTTCTGACAGGGCTATTTCCTCCACCAGCCAGCCCCACTTCCCACTGGACACCCCCAAGGAAATGATCTGAACTTCATGTGTGATGGCCATTGAGGATAACAAAATCCCAAGTCTTCACAGCAGGTTAAGTCCTGGGAACTCTGTGTCCTGTCCCCAAGCCAGATGCTGCAGGACTGTGAAGGGCAGGTGTAAGGAAGACCTCAAAAGTCTTAAAAGACCTTAAAAGACACAAGACCTTAAAAGCTACAAGGAAAAAAACTGACTTTGGCAACACCCATCTGTGGGAAAAGGCAAAAGCAGAACTTACCTATGCTTCTGTAACCTTTGAAATTGTTCAACTCTTCCTTCCATAGCAACTCTGTATTTTAGAGATACAAGATTAAAATATTGCCCTTTGAAAATGTTACGTGTCCCAGCACCAAGCTTCAGGCTCTTCAATGAAAAAAGAGCCTCTAAACACCAGATCAAAACAAAAGTCAGTCACAAACAAATGCTTCCTAACTTTCCTTATAAACCACTGAAAAGTTACCTTGCCATTTCAAATGGCAAGATAAAAGTTAATGGATTCAAAGGTCCATCCCTACACACCGAGATAAGGCTGCACGCCTAAATCTGATTTAATACTCATTTATCAAAGTGAACTGTCCAATCTCATAGAAAGGAACATCCCCCCCTGCAGTCTTCAGCACTGAGGCTCCATCAACAAGAAAGTGACAGAGAGGGTTCCACCTCCCCCATCATCCCAACCACACATCCCAACAGGCAGCACTGCCGATGGCAGCAGCCTGAGGGGAGCCAGGGCCACAAATCCACAGCTCCCAGGGCAGCCCAGCTCAGCAAGGGTGAACCTGAACCCAGCTCAAGGCCTGGCCACTCCCTATGCCTTGTCCTTGGCTGGAGGATCTCGGGGCTTTGGGTGTCCAGGAAATCACTGATGGGTTTTTTCTTTGTTACCTGCCAGAAAAAGCAAGCACCCAGCACTCTTCAGCAGCACATCCCTCTAGCAGCTCATTCTAGCAGGAGGCACCAAAGCTGTCGCTACTATCAGGACTTTCTCAAACACACAGCACCAAGCTCAATAGGCCCTTTCAGCCACACTATCAAGAGGGCCGACACAAAATTTTCAAAATATCCTTCCTTCTAATTCTAATCCAAACAACAGAGCACAGCTGTGAAAACTGAAGCCTGTACAGATCTGCACTGTAGAGGCTCCTTCTTAAAAACACTGGGACAGGATTCAAGCTTCTACATTTTCTGATTCAAATTTATAGTCAGGCACAGAAAATTCCCATGGACTAGGGAAAAAAGAAAATGCTTAAGCTGACAATTTTCTGAAAGATGAAAAAAAATCACTGCTGTCTTCTGCTGACACACTGTGCAGCAGTGGGACAGAGGTCCACACTATGCCCTGACAACCAGACAGCTCAGGGAGCTGCCAACTGGTGTTTGCTTAAGTTCCAAAAGGTACTTTTCTGGTCAAAACCCAGAAAAAATATAATAAATGCCATATGGAAGAGCTAAAATCAGGCAAAAGGTTCAGTTAAATAAATACCATCAAATGAGGGGAAAAAGGATTAAAACCCTGGTTTTGAAGACTGATGTATTTTTTTTCTAACAATTTTCCTGCTTGTCTTTTCACTCTCCAGCTCAGAGCCAAAGCCAGACCAACCAGCATACCATAACACAACATAACACATAACCAGCATAACATAACACAACTGGGAGCAGTGCTCCTCTCCCCAGCAGAAGGGGATCCTAGAAAATCAAGGACAAAATTCCTTAACACAACACTAGAAATCAAGTTCAGCATACTGATTTGGATGGGACAGTCTTGATTAATAACAGAAATTTGGTTTGCTTGCTTTTCTTAAGCAGAATGGCAGGGAAGGAAGGAAGGGTGATTTCTCTCCCCAAGAAACTACCATTTTCAGGTCAGTGTCACCATGATCAGTTCAGAAAGCACAGATTAATCCTGACAGCAGGAGAGCTGGTCCCCAGCTACAGGAAAGTCACAAAGCAGGTGAGACTCACTCTGCAGAGCCTCTCCCTGTACCCATTCAGAAAAGGAATGTTGCATCCAACCCTTCCTCCTGTCCCTCAACACCCAGACTCAGTGAGGGAAAGGAGAGCTAGAAACTTGCAGGTTCAGATGGTGTATTTGATGTTGCCACCATCACCATGCCTTGGCCCCTCACAGACCACATACTCCTCTTATCCTGCTTTTCAGCCAGCAGAATTACTCAGGAAGATCCATAGCAGAGAGAATTGTTCATTTTAAATTAGATTAGACTACATAAACCCTCTGGATCTTCTGTAACAGTCCAATGTTCAGGTTTCTGCTCTGCTCTTGAGTCACCAGGCTCAAGGTTGGTACTGACCCCAGTGAAGTTTGGATCAGATCCCACTGCAAGATCTTCAGAGCAGTTACTTCACCAGTAGGACCAGACTGAACATCAGTTCTCCCCTCCAGACACTCAGGGAGTAGTTTAGTTTTCACAAGAGTACAGTCCACCAGGTAAAACACTCTCTGGAACAGACTGGCTCTGAACGAAGCCGAATACAGCCAGCTGAAGACTTATAAACTTACTCCAGGGTCATTCTCCAAGCTTCACATGAGATATATGGAACAACCATCTCTCAAACCCAGAGGGAGCTTGGCATGGGAAGAAAGAGGTGGCCACAAATCTGAGCTTCAGGACACTTAACTATATTTCTATCTGCTCTCAGCGTTCTTGGCAGCTCCCACCAAATATATCTGGAGAGCATGCTTTCATGTGAGGAAACATTTGAAATTTGTCTGGCAGAACACAGACCCAAGGCCACAAAGGGTGATGGTGCAAGGACTCCAACCAGCCTGGTGCTATCCCAAACCCAGCAGCACTGTGCTCACAGCATAGCTCCGTCAGTAAAACTCACCAGCAGCAACTCAGCTTAGAAATGTTCCTGCTCACACTGCCTGGAAGCAAAACCAGCCATTAATCTGTGAAAGGTACATTTATTTAAATGGTCCCAATGAAAACACTTATGGAGGTTTTTCAAAGACCAACACTCCTGAAGTCGTCACCAAACTGCCAAGGTGTCAGCGCAACGAGACCAACTTAATCATTCTGAGGATACGTGTAATTTCATTGAAGCAACATCATTAAAAGAATATTAAATACTGCCAATATACAACTTTATATTTTTCCTTCAGATTCTATGCAAAGATTTATATTTGGCACTCCATATTTTCAGTATTTCAGCAGGAAAAAACAAATCATGAAATGTTGTATTAGGTCTTCTCAGGACACTTGCACAAATACTCACATTTAACATCTTTGGTCAAAGAGTTCTGATTCACTATTCAGAAACAGCTCAGAAGACTTAACACTGTCACCTGTAGCTTTTCTAGCTATTATATGAAGTGCAAATAAGTTCAATTACTATACATGAAAGAGCTATGGGGAAAACAAATATTGTAAGGGCTAAACATTGTTTAAAGGGACTTTCCAGCTACACGTTTACTTGCCTCTGGGTAATCAGACTCTCCTCTTGCCTGCACAGAGCCACAGCAAAAACACAGTAGTGCTGTAAGGGTGAAGACACTTTGCCCAACAATTCAGCACCAACCCAAGGCATCTGCTGAGAACACAGCCATGCCTGGAAGGAAACAGTAACATCTGGGCACACCACTGCTGACTATCCTGTCCTGCTGGATGACACCAGGGACACAAAAAATCTGAAACAGCCACACAGACTGAATGCTTTAGTGTGCCTTTCTTCAAGGAAATCACTGCTTTAATTTTTTTTTTCTTGGTCATCAAACAGGCTGACAGTTTCATAAACAGAAACTAGTAGTACACTATAAATGAACCCTGAATATCATTTCCCTGGGGACTTTCCACAAGGCCCTCACTGATTTTGATTTTCTTTTGGTCATAGAATGCTTCCCAAAATTAACATTTTTCCAGAGCCATTCAGTTTCTACAAACAATAAATAATGTAGAAAAAAAGGAACTGCCTGAGCTAAGTGGTGCCAGATGAGCCTCCTGGAATCACAGGGGTTTTCTTAAAGATTCCTGACTGCTCTAAAGTCATAGCAGCAAACTAGAGTGCAAAAAAAGAGTGCAAAAACTCTGATGCCTTGAAAGATATCCTGAAGCTATATAGCACCAAAACACTGGGCTGTAAGACAGCAGACGTTTGCAGCCACATGACTCAGGCTTAAATTTCAAATACTTTTCGTTTTTTCCTTCTGACATAACATTTAATGAAACCAGAGTTCAGTAGTAGTATCAGTCCTGCTATACATGTCTTGCAGCAGCTTCTGCCTAGACAGCTGTTTGTGTGCTTACAACTCACTTGTGTTTGGTTTAGAAAGGTTTTCCATATGCTTTGAAAATTGGAAAACTATTGTTTCAACTGTCTGTATGGTGTATTTTTAACACACATGTGCATGTGAACGCTGAAAAGGATTAGGAGGTAATTTTGAAAGCACCAATAGCACCTAAAACCACATTATACCCGAACACATGTAAACTTTTCTCACCAAACCACAGTGGCTGTGATCACCTCGAAGCCATCATGTATGTGTACGTCTACCCAGAGCTGACTTCTCTTTAGTGAAAGATCTTTTCAATGCTCCTGATATGGGAAAGGAATTTGATGTGTATACTAGTGGTAGTGGATGCATGTAATATACATTAATTTAGCAACAGAGTCTACAATCACAAAATTTAAAATTATAAAAGTAGATTGAAAATGAAAGGCTAGAGGTACAGTAACAAATTCCTGTAAAACGAGCAATATGTTTAGGAAGCCTTGGAAAACAGTGCTCACAGCCCAGCCCAAAGGAGAGCAGCAACACCCCAATACTGTTGGTTTCACTTTTTTCACTTCCATTAATACTGTTGTTTTACTGCTGTATTGTAATGATGTGGAAGTACATTACACCAGCAACTCAAAGACTGTGGTAAAGCAATCTTACACAATCTTATTTCTCATGGACTTCAGAGGAGCTGCACAAGTTACATGATGGCAGAATTAAGCCCTGAGGTTCAGGAAATCAAACTTGCCCCAGTAAAGACTTGAAGCTTCCTGCCCTTCATCACCCACTTCACTTCATCTCATCTTGCCCACTCACAGCTCTCCTGCACAGTATTTCACAGCACATTAGGAGAGATGTGGAACTTTACTTCTTGAAAGAAATAAATTCTAACAACACGAGACTACACTACAGTTGCCCATTATTAAATCCTTGCCCAAAAATGGCCTCAAACTGTGGGTTTCAATAAGAATACTGAACTTGCAGATGAGCAGACAGAGAATCACTGAAGTCCTACTGTGAACACTTGGCTATCTGCATGCCCACATGAAGCCAAGCAGTGTCCAGCCCAAAGCTCCATGACAGAGCACCCCGTCTGTTCCCCTCTGCCTGGCCCCCATTCATGTGAGCCCACCCCCTGTACCACCCACAGCAGCAGAGTGAGACCATCTCCAAAAATCGGGCTCATGAGCATGGCTCAGCTCAGGGACACAGCACAAGGCTGGGCAGCACCAGCACTGCTGCACCGCTGCTCCGGGGTAAAAGCTGCTTGAACATGGTGATCCCTATTACCCACATGTGTCAAGAGAAGCAGGGAAACTTATAAACAGGGGTTATAAACAGCACAACCTCGGAAACTATGCACCCACTGGGACTTATTATCTAGAAACAATGTCTGGCATCAAGCTTCCAGGAAAATTTAGGTTACAAAGCAAATAGCAGCCAGGCTATGCTCTCTCAGGCTGTAAGAATACCTTGCTTGTTTTCAAACACCACTTCAGAGTCCTCACAAGAGCATCACTGAGACCATCAGCTCCAAAACCCCAGCTGTGCTGACAAGGGCTGCTGAACCAGGCACAGAGGGTACATTTGGAAATAGTTTTAAAGAAAGATTCCACAATATTTTCGGCATCTTTTCAATAAAATGCCACTGCCAAAATCAAGCCAGAAATTGGTGCCCACTGCTTATAACCATTGATAAGGTCTCTGCTGCAAGCACGACAACGTAAACCAGGTCAGGCAGGCACAGTGAGCTCTGGACTGGAGTCTCCGTATTCCCAGCAGGGGGAATGACCTTTAAATACCTGAAGCAACCTTGGCTGCTGCTCCAGAGAAGACTGAGAGGTACACAGAGGTTCTGTATGCTCACCTGCACTTTACTGAACACAAGCCAGGAACGTCACCACAGAAATTAGAAGCGGAAAAGTCTCCCAAACAGACACAGTCCCAGATCATCTCTCTTACATTGTGTGAATAATGCTAATCCTGTATTACCTACAAAATCATGATCTTACCACATCAGAGACTCGCTGATCCCTGTGGTATATCCCAGATGTATGACTTCACATGTAACTGCCTGTCCCACTAACTTTGAAGGAAACAGACGAAATTTCAATGCTGCTATAGGTGAAAGAATTATAAAAAGTGAAATGAAAGGAAGAGCAAATGGAGAAGCAGGCTTCGCTGTATTATGTTTTCAAGAAGAAACCTCAATATCTAAATTTTTCTAGCTTATTCTTCTAATCCGTTTAATTCTACATATCTTCCAGAAACAGAGGCTTCTTCATTAAACGGCAGCATATCAGGAAAAGCTTCCATCAGAGGGAAGTAGAGACCAGGCTGACAAAAACAAAACAAGAAACAAGAAAACACAGCTTATTCCAGGAAAGCCAGAAAGCAAGGCTCTGGGAAGGGGGAAACACAGCAGCAAATAGCTACAACAGCAGTGGGGACATGCCCCAGCTCACTGCGTTCTGTAACCCAGCTGCTGATGACACTTCATTCCTATTGCATATGCGTGAGCTTTGCTGCTGACCTCACTACTGGAATTGTACCCATCCAGTCAATGCCAAAAAACTTCAGCACAAACTACGAAACTTAACAGGACTGAGCACATTTGGAACAGAAGTAGATTTTGCGTGAATGGCAACAGACCAGGAATGTGCAGTCTTGTCATCCATTGTGTGGGGCTGGGAAAGGAGGCCCGTGAGCAACAGAGGACCGTGGCACAGCTTGTCAGAACACGTCTGGAGCCCTCACACTGTGATGGCCACTGCCATTTAAGTTAAACATACACAGCTTGCCTTAGTGCTGAGGGCAGGACTGACCCGTACCAACAGGCATCCACTTCCAAAGGCAGTTCATACTTTCCCTTACTGAACCAGGCCAAAAGAAATATTCTGAGAGATGAAAATATTTTCTTTGCCATTTTACTTAGTACAGAGCTACACCATGGACTAACAACAGACCTGCACTTCTCCACAGCTGGGTATTGACACAAAATACATCTGGGTCAAAACTAAGCCACATACCATGCACGCATTAAACATCAAGAAAGCTGGGCCAGCTCCACACCTCCTGCACCCATACATCGGCCTGATGTAAAAGACAGGGTTGTATCTGCCATTATACATCCCCCAAATATCCTACAGTAGTGACTTGGCATAACTGTAATCCCAGAATACATTAATAGAGACCATAAGACGTCATCTACTCTACCCAGCAACCACATACCATCCTGCTACCAACCAAAATCCCATACTCAGAGCCTCACAACACTTGCTTGTCAGCCAGGGAGAGAGCCTATGATGCCAGGGACAAGCAGAGGGCCCTCCTTCAACACCCCCATTGCACCAACATTTGTTTCACAGCAGTTACGTGCCAGGAGGGAGGGAGCCTGGGACAAACAGAGCAACATGGGACACCTGAAACTAGATTAAGATGTTGAGGGGAAGAAGGGAAAAAAGATGCATTTGTATCTTGCACAAGCTCTCCTAGGGGGACCAGGCAGCACTGCCAACAGTTCTGGCCAGGCTGATGATTCACAACATGTCAAAGGAGATCAGACTACTTGAAAGAACCAGACTTAAAGGATTTTTTGGAGAAAAAAAAAAAATCAGCAGTGTTGAGGTTATTAGATAGTCCATTGCCCATGTAACTCTAGCTCCTGCGTATATGGATTAGGATTAAGCTTTCAGCTACAGGATCTCACCCTAGTTACCCCAGCATCCTTCCCCTCACTGCATTCATTTTGTCCATAATTCACTACATTGTTATTTATCCCCTTGTATGAACACAGAATTATTATGGGCTTTCTTCCCCATTTCAGGAGCTGGTACAAGTCTGAAGCATCCTTTAATTCTGCAATTTTGAGTCCCCTGATTTCTTTATTTTTTAGAGCATCTACAGTTATTCATGTACTTCCCCACAAACTCCTGTTCGCGAAAAGTGCATTTACAGGCACTCAGCATTTTGATCAGCTCAGGATGCCTGGAGACTCCAGCCAGAGGCAACTGAAGTAGATTTGCACGAAGTTAGTGGCCACTGCTGAGAACTTTGGTGTTTGTGGCTCCCTTTCAAGAGCAGGGAGGAGCACACGCTCCCCTTGCTTCAGGTTTGGGCTCTGCTGCAACAGGTAAGTTTAGAGACCCAATGATCAATCATCTCCCCTCCAGAAAGCCCTGGTTCCTCACAGCACAAAGCCATTCCCACCCACTCCCTAAGGCCAGATCTCTAACAGAGCACAGGATACAGCTAAACAAGGCTAAACAGGGTTACACTCACAAGCTTATTCTGCAAAACACAAGCATTTGGTTCTCTTTAGCCCTGCATGCTCTTGTAGGCAGTATCAGATATTTGTCATAATAGTACCTTGTTATTTTAACACCTGCCTAATTCCACAAAGGGGACACAATGCCATTCTGTACAATCCAGACCAGCACAACACTACTAACCTCGGCTTTCCTTTTCTCCTTCCCTTCCCTCACCTTCTCTTTTGTCACCAGCCGCTGGGTGCAGCCTCACCTGAGGTCTGTCCCCTGCATCAGCATCTCCCCAGGAAACACCCCTGACTCCACAGCACCCATTAAGACCATCAATTCCTTCACTCTGGGCATCCTGCCACTTGTGTTTAGCAGAGAGGTTTCTGACTAACACAGGGAAAGAAAAACCTAATAATACACTCGCAGAGATTTACCCCAGAATCCATCAACTACGTATGTGGTACATCACTCCTATCCACTAAAAATCAAGCTTTTTATTGTAGAGAAAAATACATCTTTTTCAGATTAGGAATTATTCCCATTACTGGCTGGTGAAGATTAAAGCTCATGGATCTCTCAGCTTGGCTCTACTAACAACTCCAATCAAACCGCTGAATTTTCTGCTTGATAATATCAAAGCAAATTCTCAATTTGAATTGCAAAAGTAGCAATAACCTTTTCTTGCCATCTGTTGTGCCCATTGATTCTTACTCTAGATGTCCAATTCTCTCTCACTCGACACTTGCTCCGGAAAACTACACGAAACCGACGCACTACAAAGTGAGTTTTATTTCATCTCACCCTCTGCCTGTGTCGGATTTCCCCAGACTATGCAACACGGACACAAGCCACACGAACAACGGCAGAGCCGGCACCGCACACCCGACCGCCGCCGGAGGGTGCGGCAAGGGGGTACCCCGGTGACCCCGACACATGCCCACCTCTGGGCGTGGGGGTGGCAAAGGACTCCCACGGGATCCCGCATCCCCCGTGCGCCGCTCCGAGGGACCCTCCCGCTGCCGCGGGTCAGGCAGGGCCGGGCCGGCGGTGCCCCTCACCCGAGGGGGAGGCGGAGAAGCCCCTGAGCGCCGCGTCCTCCGCCGAGCCGCGCCGCCGCCCAGGGCCGGCACCCAACCCCGCCGGGAGCGCCGGAGCCGCCGGGCAGCGACACCCGCACAGTGTATGCGTGCGTGTCCCGTGTCCCCGCACACCCACCCTCCGCGCCGGCGGGGGGAGAAGTTGCCACAAACTCCCGGTACGGGGGTGATGCTCCGCCGGTCCCGCTGCCGCCCCGCCGCCCCCTCAGGCTCGGACCCCGGCCGTCCCCCCTACCTGCAGCCGCTCCGTGGCCGGCTGCCACATGNCGCGGACCCGCCCGGCAGTGCCGGTCCTCGGGCACGGAATCCCCTGGGCTCGGCAACCATCCCCTGGAGTCGGCAACCATCCCCTGGGGTCGGCAACCATCCCCTGGGGTCGGTAACCATCCCCCCGGTCACCGCATCCATCCCCCGGGCACGGCATCCATCTCCTGGGGTCGGCAACCGTATCCCTCGGGCACGGCATCCATCCCACCTGGGCACAGCATCCATCCCAGCTGGGCACGGCATGCATCCCCTCCGGAGCACGGCAAACATCCCACCTGGACACCTGTGGTGACCGGGACAGCGGCTCCCCCCAGCTGCTGCCACAGCCCGGCGTTTCCCGGCCCCGCAAGGCGCTCTCGGGCAGCGGCGCCGTCTCCCCAGTGGCGTTCGCTGTGCGCTGTCCGGGAGGGTGTGCCTCCCGCCCAGAGGAGCCTTCCTCAAGGAACGCTTGCCTCACCGCAGCTGAAACTTTTTCCTCTGATTCTGCAGGTGGTTCAAGCTGCTGCCAAGCACGTAGGACGTGTACGGCCGCTGCTGCTGGCAGTGCGGGGTCATGGAGCACAGGGAGCCACCGGCTGGGGGCAGGATCCCCCCGGCCCCGTGAGTGCCGGGGTGGTCCCCCGAGGGGCCAGCACCAAACCAGCATCAAGGCCACATTCAGCTGTTTCACAGTATGGGGCATCCCAGCTGTGTCCAGCATCCCAGCAGTGCCCCAGCACCCACAGGGACAGACACACGCTGTAGAGGTCTGCAGGCACTGCTATTCCCAGAAATGCCACAGAAAAGCCAAGTCTCTGCAGGTTCCAAAGATGCACCATGGAATATTTTTTTCAGACACAAAAGCTGCCCCTGGCCTTTCCTGCTCACCTGAGGTGGCCTGGGTAATGCCTCATGCTTGGATGCAGGAGGATTTGTCAAAAACCCAGAGGAGCTCGTGTCATACTTGTCCCAAACATTTACCACCACATCCCACAGGCTGCAAGCCAGGCTCCAACCATAGTGGGTGTGTGACCCCGGGAACACAGGGTATCCTTTCAGTGTCTGTGTTTTAAATAGCAAGGAAAAGGAATACTGAAGGAAATCTTAACAAACAGGCATCTGGCTCACCTGTGGACAAACTATGACCTTTGGCAGGTCAACTCTACCACAGGATCCGTCTCAAGGACCAACACCTTGAGACACATTGCAGGATCCAGCCGAGGCCGGATGTGATCAGAGCAAGACTCAATGAACAGGAATTTTTAGATTTCTGGAAAGACTCCACCGGTACGTCCCTGGGCAGTGATGGCCTAATTAAAGCAATTTAGGTTTTACAGGTCCATTTACTGATCACCCACCTCCCTCCAGGACGGGAAGCACTATTTCTGCACCAGCCCTTGGCCAAGATGCTCACTAGAGCTCTTTACAAACACCAGGTCCCTGTCACACCATTGTTTCTTCCAACTGGTGCCTACACTCCTCCATGAGGACCTTTTCTAAAAGCCTCATTCTTCCTCAAGTGAACTCTGGAGAGTTTCATCAATACTTCCCATATGGGTAAATCCACCCGCCACCATTTCCTGAACCAGCTAGGAGCTGGCACAACCCAGGCTGTCAGCAGCAGGGCACACAAAGGAAGTTCAGGATCTGCAATTAGCAGGAGGAGACCAACCCTGGGGCTGGAGGCTGCCTCTCTCTTAGTTTACACGACATTTATACAAACTAAAACAATGGGGGAGGGAAATCTGCATTTGCTACAAAATGGGTGGCACGTTATGAGAACAAATGAATTACTTAATTTCAAAAAAGGATATGAAAATGAGAGAAAATGAATGCTGTAGGGTTCAGACTTTAGTTGTATGAGAGGAAGGTAGGAATATGCCCACACATGGGGAGGAGCAGAATTTTCAGGAGCTGCAAATTTTTGAAATCCAACTGGTTGATTATAGAAAGCAATCTGTGGGCCCCTGAGCTCCATCAGCATCCTCCCCAAGCCTTACCCTTCACCAAGGCAGCAAATGGCACTGTGGGGATAAGAGAGCTACTGAGTCCTTTTGCTCATGTTGGTTTAGTCTCCAAGTGTACTCTGCACCATGGGCTGTCTCAGGAAATTCAGCTGGTCTGCCTTTTTGGACATGCCCCATGACACCTCTGCAGGAAACTCGGTTTTCAGCTGGGCCAGATGCTGCTGAGGTGGTCAGGCACCAGCCAGAGTCCAGATCAGGAAATGATTCATTAAACCTGGTGAGTTCATGTTACAATCTCACTAAGATGAGGTAATTTCTACCTAGGCTTTCTAATATTTTAATCCAAGTATCATTTTTTATTTGGTATTTAAGCTGTTCCGCATTAGGTAAGGTCCTGCTCCAAGCAAGTCAGAGATCTTTCACTTAAATAAATACTATGAATTCCTATTTCCAGTATGTACTGTGTTCCAGAATGTGCCTGTAAGAAGATACAGATTTTTTTTCTATTAATTTTCCTTTTACTGTGCCAAATGGTGGAGTTTCTCTTCTCAAAATGAGTTAAGACAATTCTTTCCGAAGACTGCAATACATTACACAGGTCAGTCCCACTTCTCTCAGTCTCCTTCATTTCAGTGTTCACAGGACAGAAATACTGGAGCCAAGGGAGATCTTACATTTCAAAAGGCAGTATTGGATGCAACAGGACCAATTTCACTTTTATTCAGATAGTAAATCTGGAGCATTTCTTGTGACTCCAGGACATTTTGTGTCTTCTAATGGCTTCTAGTTATTGAGTTTTTCTTCCTTTTGCACCATCTCATCCCCTAATGAGGATTATTTTATTTAAGGTCTTAATATCAACATAGCTCCTCTGCATTTGAAAAGAAATTTTTTTGTTTGTTTTAACTATAGCATTGCCTTTTTAATTAACTAAACTTGTCCAGTTGGTGATCCCATTGAATTATTTGACTTCAAAAGCACAATTTAGCTTTAGGAACACTATTATTTCTCTCTGAAACATGACTAGAAAAGTCATTCAGTTATTTAAATGGTGCTTCCCCAAATATTTTGCAGACTTTGCAAGTCCTGTTTCCAAGATCCTCTTTTTGATTATGCAAGTTTACAAAGCATACAAAGTCATTAAACGCATCTCTTTTTTTATTGTTAATTCAGTTTACCTTGTATTTGCTTTTGTAGAGTAAGTTCTCCTAATTAACAAATTTAATGTTCTGTACAGTGCTGTAATTAATAGCATACTTCCAAAATCTAAATACACTCGTTACTCTTAAACACTTTTTCAAGGCACTCGAAGTAAATGCAGCTACCCTGCATAGATGGCACCAGACACATCATCTGGGCTATCCAATATCTCTCTGAAAAAATGTTTAGTGCCTAAGAAACCCAAAATACACTATCCGAGTAATCCAAACTGTTTTCTTTGACAACTATTATATTTTAACATTTAAGGTAACAATAAAAATATTTTTTATGTAGAACTTCATCTCATGCAGATGACAAAGCTGTCTGGGAGGGCATGACCTCAACTTTTTGTTATATAGATATGGCAGAGGGAACATCCAAGTTAGAGATTTCCAGTTCCCATGGCAGGGTGCACACTTTGGAGTCTGGGCATGGGGAAGCTGCAGTGAGGGCATTACCTGGGGAGGACACAGTCAGACTGGGGCTCCAGCACCACAGCTGGCCATGGGATGCAAGCAAGGGTAGCCAGGAGCAGCATCAGATCACTGGCAGTTTGCAAACACTGACAGCAAAAACCTGGGTTTTGAGGGGACTCAATCATTTGTAGAGTTCAGAGGCTATTGAGAAGCAACTTCAATGTACACATAGGGACATACACACCCTCTTTGCTTGGAGCAGCAGCATCTCAAGGTCTGGCTCTGATTCCTAACCTGGGATCTCCTCAGGCATGGCCACTGTTAAACTAGCAGCAATTCAATAGTAAGAATGTTTCATTAAAATACTGGCAAAGTACAGACCACGATATCTTCAAAGGCCCTTGATTTCATTTCAGTATTGTGTTTTGGTAATTTGAAAGGGAAATTTATTTCCATCCCTGCTTACTGTACAATCCCTAATCCTATTTAAGTAATCATTTTCATTCTGATTGTGTAGGCGCATAGAGATGATTATGCAGACATGGGAGTGCAGCTCCACCAAAGGTGGTTCAGCCGAGGGCACTTCTGCTCACAATGCATTTGCCTCATATCCCCTTCACAGGTATTTTAAAATGGCATCAGGAGACACTGTAACCTGAAGCACTGTGGTGTTAATGATTTGTGAAATTGAGGCAGCAGTAAGTATCCCAGTCAAAGTAGATAATTCAGGTTTGGATATACCATATTCTCCAACCCATCCACATTGTGCATGCCAGGGATAATGAGGTCCTAATTTCCAGTTTGTTAGGGAAGCTCTTGCTGGGGTTCCCATAGTGACCAGGTGTCTTTAATTACCTGTGCTGCTGCCAGAAGAGGTTGTGTTTCCGATTCTCTTTTCAGCTGTAACTACCCCACCACCTTCCCCAGCTACCAGGACAGCTACTTCCCTTCTGGAAGTTAAGATCAATTTTGGAGGTGGAAGGACTAAATAAAAGCATGAAATGCAGAGGTGGTGAAGTATTTGGCTATGTTTATGTGATACCCCTTTTTTCTTCTTACCTCTAGAGGTCTCATCTTTAGAAAGACACGTTTGGTCTTTTCCTTCATGTTGGCACTGTACTGGTCCTGCTCACGGCAGCAGTGAAAATAAAGCATCAAAGCCGTGGCAAGTCAACAAGTGCAGAAGGAAGGTTGCTGCAGATGTCTTGCATACATTTAAAAGGGCACAACACTTCTGTGAAGGACAAAATATACGATACTGAAAGGGAGAGCAAGTTATATTCTGCCTCTGCCGAGCAGCCCCTCCATCCGCCCCCGCAGGAGCCGGGGTGAGCGAGGGAAGAAGGATAGTCAGCCTCCAGCAAACAGAGTTGATATTTTGGAGATGCCAAGTCCCTCGGGTCAGTCCTGTTTTTGCCTAGCCAGGCTCGGGGAAGAAAGGCCGAGTCTGCGGCTGCTGGCAGTGGCCGCGCTGCGGGGCTGCGGCCTCTGGGCTCCGTGCCTGGCGGCCCCGCGCCAGCGGGCAGCGAGAGCCGGCCCGGGGGAATTCAGGCCATCGAATCTGGGCCGCACAGGCGGCGAGAAAAGCGTCTGGAGAGAGCAGGAGAGGCGGATGCGATCACCAGCCCCCAGGCGAGGCGCTGCAGCGCGGGGATGGGGAGAGGCAGGGCGCGCACCGGGAGAAATTCTGGCAGTCCCCGGTGCCCAGCGCGGGGCCGGGCGAGGGGAGAGCCCGGGCACAGCGGCCCAAGGGCGGGATCCCCAGAGAGGAACCGGGGCTCCGAGAGGAGAGGCAGCAAGGACGCACAAGGGGAAAACCCCGAGGCTCAGAGCCTGTAGAGGCCAAGTACCCAGGGTTGTGAGGGCAGTGGTGACATGCAGAGCAGAGGAGAGGACAGGGACATGGGACAGGAGGATTGGTCGTCCCCTCCCCAGGGAATGCTGGCACCGCGTCACCACTGGCACAGCTGCTGGCCAGACACCTCCTTGCAGGAACAGTGATATTTCCCAGGCAGCCTCCGACAGCAAATCTTACATTAACCATCTAAAGAAGCTCAACTCTAGCTCTTAATGCACCAATTAATCTTGTAAGCAGCAGAAAATGAATGCCAGAAAATCTTTGGGTTGACACATGCCAGATGCTTACACATTTGCTCTCTCCGAGCCAGAAAAACTTGAAACAAGGCCTGTCAAGACCCCTGTCAACCTTGTGCACCTTTGACTGTATTGTCTTTATTTGTTAATTACCCCTAATGATTATTAAGAACCTATTTGTCTGTGACAAAAAGAAGTATGTACCTCCAGAAATCTGTACAGAGATCCTTATGACCCTTACACCAGTTTTACACTGAGTTAAATCCATGCCATTTGCATAGCTCTTGATCATGACACTTTTCTGAGTTGCACAGATGTGATTCAGTGAATTTAATTCAAATTACTTCTGATTTTTAACAACATAAGCAAGCAAAGAATCATATCTGTATAGATAAGCTGTTTTTAGAGTGAGCACTGAAGAGACTGAAATTATAAAAATGCATGAAGAATGATAAAGGATAAATAATACTGTGGGAAATTTTACATGCACTGGAATAAAGAAGAAGAAAACTTACCAAGAAAAGAGACTTTTGACAGTCTCAAATCAAAACTTTTGTTTGCAGAGCATCGTTATAGCAAGAAGAAGATTTGGCAATCTGTCATCTAGATTTCACCATTCCAGCTACCCAATTTTATCTGTTAAAATAGGAAGTTACTATAAGCCACACTTCCTATTTCAGTGACACATCCTCAGCAGTTATTCATAGGCTTAGGGAGACTGGTCAGCTGTGTGGCAATCCAGGAGATGCTTCTCCTTCCCCTACTTGAGCAGGGGAGCCCTGCTGCAACAGTCCAAATTCTCCTGGAAGTGACTGTGCACACAAGCATAGTTTTAGTGCTAAACCCAGGTAATTTTCAAATTACACTGCTGAGATGTTCATGGCAGAGTGTGCAACAGCACTGGTGTCATTTCTTTAATGCACTCGCTGTCCCCCACAGCCAACAACTGGTACCAGTAAAACCCTAATGGCTGAGTATGGCCAAGCACATAAAGGTGCAGAAACCCAAGATCACTGTAGGACAAGGGACATATATTCCCTGTTCTGCAGGGGTCATACACTAAAAAATGGGTGAGACCAGAAACAGAGTTCAAGGATAAACTGTACTTCAATTCACTCCAGTCCCAACTAAGAAAAGGCAGACAGGTAAACTGGAAAGCTCTTTGTCCCTAACCTGGGCACTGCACTCATTATTGGGAAGAATTTTAACATGTGTCACTGGATGGATGTGAACTGATTTTCTGGCAAATACCCATAAAGATTGTTAATAGATTTACAAATCATCCAGAAAGGCACAAGAATCACCCTCTTGTGTACAATAATTGTACTTTCTTTGAGTAAAAATTGAGTACTTTCTAAGTTTTTGGGAATCAGAGTGAATGTAGAGCCCTCACGTAAAGTGATGGCTGATGCCATTAACATTTCACACAAGATTTTACCAAGTCTTGCAACTCAAAAAGCTCTATAAATGTAAAAATACTTCAGCTCTAGAAGAGGCAAAAATACATAACAGAAAGTTAACAAACCTCCAAAGCCCTTCATTAAGCTCATGCTTAAATTTCACCATGAACAGTGGCCAGCACAGCAATGCAGCTGGACTCCCAGGCTTTGCTCAACCATGCAGAACTTTTTTCAAGCAAACAGCAAGAGATTGGTTACAGAGCTGGACTTGAGACAGTCAGAGGGACTCCGTGTGGATTCATCACATGAAAATGCCAATGCCACGTGGCCAGAGCAGTTTTTGTACATGTAACATATCTATAAGTAATTATGAGATTAATGATTATAAGATGGGATTTGCTTTTGCCCTCTCAAAAAGAATTGTCTTTTTAAAAAAATTCAAGGGTTGTGTGTCTCTTTGGTGTCTGACAAAGAAGAATACATCCCCTTGCTGAGGGAAGGGATTTGCCAACTATTGCTACATAATATTACACAGAAAATTGCACTCATAAATCACCCTTGATGCTAGAGTTTGAAGAAGAGGGATGTAAGTCAGAGACAACACATAAACAAAAGAGAGACAATGAATTCTCAGAAATCTCAAGGCTGAGTTGCTTTTGAATGAAGACCACATTTAACTGTTAATTTGAAGTCTGATAATTCTCTGTCCGCAATTTCTGCCCTCTTTGAGAGATACTGCCTTTATGGGGAAAGAGAAGATGACTTTATTGCTTATGCAAAACAAGAACTTCTTGAAAAACAATTGGACAAACATGGATAGTGCTAGGCCTAATGCCAGGGTAGGGTAGCAATTTTGTTGGGAATTTTGGTTTTCTCTGCAGTCCCATAAAGTGAGGGAAAGTTAGAGAATATTAACCAGTTTTTACAGAAATTTTGTAGTTTATTGCATAAAACTCCAAAATGTTATCAAAGCATCACCATATTTATCATTCAATAATCTAAACCATTGAATAATGTATTCCAAATGAAATCTTCCAAAATTCAGCAACATATATATCACTAAGTAAATCACAGCTCTGAGACATTTTGATTTAAACCTGACATGTCTGTCAATACTGCTAGCTTACTACCTTATTTTAAATCTTACACACATTGAAGTAAAATTACCCTTCAAAGCTCTCAGGGATTAAGACACCTCCATGGAATTGTAAAATATCCTCTCCATGGAAATGAAATGAATGGACAACAGAGAAAAACTGATAAACTCCACACTTTATTCAGTACTCTAAAAATCTCCTCCTGTCTTTGTCCTTATTGCACTCAGACAAGACAGGGCTCCGGGAAAGAGGGAGCAACATGATGAATATTGGAGATAAAAATAACTGGTCATCATCTTTTATATGTAGAACAATCTCAAGTCCAAATTCATGGCAGGATGAAAGTGAAATGACATAATAGGCACATGCGAAAGCAGATCTGTCCTTAGTTACATGACATTCTGTCAGCTTTGTTTTGACAGACCTTTCTAGAAAATGCCATACTAGGGCAAGACAACTGAAATAAATGTTCAAATTAAATTAATAGGAGGAACTGGTGTCATGTGCAGACCACAATAAGACATTGTGGACAGCACATTTTAGGAACAAAATCCTTGAAATAAATTATTCTGCATCATGACACGTTACTGGATGGTTGCCTTCTTCACATAACAGATGCAACATAGCAAATCAAACAACCACAGAGTGATCTGTAGAATAAATATCAATGCCATGCACTGGGATCTACAAACACCCTTTTCAGTGAGCTGATGCTGCTTTCTGCTCTCACTAACCTACCCATATATTTCTCTGTTCTCGGCGAGAAAGAACCGTAACTGGAACCGGTTGTTTGTGCACTCTCTGTCCCAATATAATATAGAAAATAAGCTTCTAGGAGACCAAATTGCACCAGCAGTGATCACATGTCCAGCAATTACAAATGGGGGTGAGAACAAAGTATTCTGCTGACAAACTAATTGCTAATGCAGCTCCTACATGCCAAAATAACCTCCATTGCATTAGGCTGTTTGCTTTTCCACAGAAGCTACATGCATTTTTGTTACCTTGTGCATATTGTATCTGGCTTATAGGCTCAGATTCCAGTCAGATTTACTGCAGATTACTTCAAATCCATAAGTCAATAAAAAACCATGGTGAAAATTGGAACAGGCACACTCATTTCCTTGAGTGGTGTTGGACTGAGATCCATGCAGAGTCACATACAAACTTTCTCATATGGAAACATGAATGGAGTCCAAAGTTGAAGACCCTGCAGATTCAGATTGTTGTCCATGTGTGTTATACTCCCAGGAGATGGAAGAGAAGCCACAGCTGACCTCATAAGAGATCTCTGTTCTGTTGTGAGGAGCCTACTCTGACAGGAAGTAGACCAGTCCACAGGAAAAGCAACAAATCAAAAATTTAGGCCGTAGGACATCTCCTTGACTAGACAGCATTGCTGCCAGGGTGATAAACAGGATCTCTTATTGTCTGTGGGATGCTAGCAAAAAGTCCAGGGTCAGCAAGATAGAGCAGATTGTTTCCCTTAGACAGGCCTGTTATTGGAAAGCACAGCAGTCCAGCTTATTTTCCTAAATGATTAACTTTGCTGCCTTTTCTGCTCAGCACATCAGATAAAGAAGTTTATTCAGTTAGCTTATTTATTTACATTCCTTTGCCAAAGATCTCACCAAACAAAGCCTATTTGATGATTTATTCTTTGCTAAAGGGGAAGCTTATTTACAATAATCATCTTACCATAAACGTCTTAAAAGGAGGATTTGAAACTGGAATTCATAATAACAGAGAAATCTGACTTTTCCAGAGGGGTCATATTTGTTATCCATTTTGCACTGCAGAAGGAAAGAAGCCAGCTGAGCCCAGATGAAGCTGGATGTGGCATAACTGCTTTGAAGTTTTGTTTGTTTTCACTGGTTGACCCATGTCCTGTGGGGAGGAATCACCTTCACCTATTTGGAGCCGTTCCAAAATATGATGGGGGGGAAAGGATATAAAGGGTTCAGATGCTGGGTCCTACAGAGGACACTCTGCAGCAAAGAAGTTGCACATGAGGGGTCAGCTCTAGCACAAACAGCAGAGAGTCGAGAACAGCAAAGATGATTTCTGAGGGACACCTTTCCAGTGGCCAGCACATCAGCCTGAGGAGGAGCTGAGAGCACATCACGCTCTGCCCGTCATGGCAGCAATCTCCAGCATTCTCAGGTGGAACCATATCTGACTGCTCAGATGCCAGACTGGCTGCTCTCATCTCCCTGATGTGATGTTAAAGATGGACATAAAAGTGTCTCAAATCTGCCTTATGCCCCCCCTCCTGACCCCACACAACTACAGTGTTTTGGCAGACACTCAGCCAAAGTCTCAAGGGACAGAAGACAAACTTGCAGGGAGGAGATAGAGCAGATCAGCTCCATGTCCCTCATTTGGCACCAGCTCGGTGCTTTGCCCTTCTCTCATTGCTCCCTTGCTCATGCAGAGCATTTCCTAAGGGTAATGGATGCTGAGAGAGAAAACAAATTTTAAACAAGAATTTAGTTTATATTTTGTTTTAAAATAAAGGGTGCCTGAAAGCTGTAAGCCAGTGCACATCTCCCTCAGCAGGTTTGAAGAGAAGGTTTAAGCANAACATGTCTGAACTCATTAGCTCCTGATAATACACTCATTATTTTAGCTATTCATAGCAGAGCATAGAATGAGAGACTAAACTCTTCCCTGAATTAATCTGGCTTTCAGCTACCCTCCATGATCCATGGGAGGACTGTACCTCTGCCCCCACTGTGAGGTCAGGAATACAAGAGCAGAGTACCACACAAACAGCAATTTCAGCCCAGCTGCACTGAGCAGCATATGAATCTCAAAAACATGGCAGTAGTGAAAAAAAAAAAAAAGGTTCCCAAAGCTGGTCACACAACAAATACCTCCCACAGAAACCAGGCTGGAGGCACCCAGGGGGAGGATTGGCCGGATTTGCATCTGCCTGTCTGCTCTGCTAAAGCTGGGTGGTTGTGTGCAACATGAGAAGGGAATCTCAGAGAAATTTTGGACGCAGGATTTAGCCACATGAAGGGGAAAAGAAGTTCCTTCTGGCAGCACAAGTGAGGAGGGGCTCTTCAATTCCTCTCAGCCATTCACACAGAGAATAATTTCCAGAGGTGTTGAGTTTATTCCTCATCAGGTGTCTATTGCTATCAAAGAAGAAACTACACATCTTCAGGAATGTCATAACTGCTCAGGCATTTCTCAACAAAGCCCTGCTGGAGAAAAGCCATGCTGTTTGCAGAAATGAGGCTGAGACAAGATAAAAACATCAGTTCTGTGACTGAAGTGTCACAACACAAGACTTCACTAAAACAAGCAATGTTTACTCCTATGGTCAGATCCTTTATATTTTAGATGCACAGGGACACCAAGCCACTTTCCCCCAAAATATCACACACATTATCTTTAAAATCCCATTGTTTTCAAAGGCATTAACCGCACAGAGACTTTCACTGTTTGAGGATGCACTTTGTTGAGCTGAAGTCTGTTTTCAGCTCTCATCACATCAGTGCAGCATTTGGCCACAGCTGCAGTGGAGGTTGATGGGTTGGTACAGGGTGTTACCACAGCAAAATCAGGTTAATGGGTTTGGTACAGGGTGTTACCCATCCCTGACTGACAATGCACAGGGTTATTCAGGGCAGGGGGAGCCTCAGGTCTCCTTGCAACCTCTCACCTCATATGTGCCCCACATCCCATCCCCAGCCATGAGTGTCCCTCTGAGCCCATTGTTAAATATACTATCAGGAGTAGGGTTAGAGAGCTGAAAACAGAGTTCCTGCAGGCTCAGCCAAGTGAGGACTGCATCTCCAGGCCTTTCATCCTCTGCCTGCTTGCCCTGGTGAGGGATGGGGCTGGCAGTGCCCCACCGCGACTCACGGCAGGGCCGCTGCTGCCACGTGCTCATCCGGCCTGGCACAGGGACACAGCCAGGCTCTCGGATCCCCAGGGGGAGGGATGGTCTGCACTCAGCTGCAGAAAGGCCTGGCCCCTCACCCCAGAGAGCAGCCCATGGCACAGCCCCTGCACTGAGTGTGTGCTGGGACACAGCAGGCCTGGCTGGCATGGGGACCTCATCTCCTTCTCAAGCCACCTGCACCCCTCAATGATTTCATTTCTCACTGTGTCTTTGGAAGATGAAGCATGTTGGACTTAGGAAGGATTGACACCCAGCTTCTCTCAAGTGCAAGATCTGTTACTGAACACTGGCTCAGATGTGGGACCGAGGCTTCTCACCTGAGTGTTTGGCAGGGTGTCACCTCTGGAGCTCACACAGGAGGAACGCAGATTCCCAAAACACCTCCCACAGACAAGATGCAAAGAGAGAATGAGGCTATGGCAATGGTCCAATTTTTCTCAGCTCAAGTTAGGTTTACACCTGCAGGTTTTAATGGGGATAATTTGTATGGTTTTAGCCAACATGTGTTTTCTAGCTGTTGTGCTCAACTGTTCCCTCAGGCCTTGTATCTATGCCATACTGCAATTAGCCCAACCACATGGATAGGGTCACTCTCTTCATCATTTTGGACTGACTCTATCCAGAATCTGTGTAAACGATGACATTTTCCTGTTAGCACATGTATCACAACTCTGAGCTGTAAAGGCAAGTTTCACACCACTCCAAGAAATAAGAATACATGTGCATGCTTCTGGGGAAAAAACACTCAAGAATGTTTTCCTATTTCCAGATGGAAGAGGATGAAAAAAATAACCAAATTTGGAAAGTGCACAAGTACTAGAGGTTAATGACAAGCCCAGAGACTTGTCTCTGTCTTGTCCAGGATGGAGATGGAGGCTGGTAGCCCATCGCCCTTTTTGCAACTGGATGATTTACAGGGAGGAAAAAAAAAATGGAGTATATTAACAGCTAATAGTATTTGCTATACATCTGCATTTGGGGAAAAGGACATGAAATAAACAGTGCCCCTTGTCCACATTCATGTGTGCCCTCAGGACACAATCTGGTGTACAAAGACAGTAACCAACTCGCTCTTGCATGTTCAGAGTTAGGATACAAACACAAGATGGGCTTGTTCCCTCCAGGTCTTAGGGCAGCTCTATCTGGCAGGTAGTGCAGTTCCTCACAAATTTCTCACAAGTGCATGCATAACATGCCATCAGAGTTCAATAAAATAAATTGGAAGGAGACAAAGTAATTTTCAGAATACAATTCACAGGATGCACAGGATGATTTACAGAAGCTAGAGGCTTCAAGCTGACAGGAAAATAGCTCCTCACAAATTACTTATCTTTCAGGTCAGTCAATTGAGAGAAATATAGGTTGGTCAAGAATTGCTAGCAAGGTGTAATTTGTATGCAGAAAGGCTGCTGCTCATTGCAACATCTCTCTTGTAAAATATGGACCATGAATATGTATGTTCCCTAGAACAACAGAGTTGCTTGTTTCCCCATTTTATATAGATTTGCAAGCCAATATTTTACTGACTGAAAAGGCCAAAAATTCTGAAGAATGAGTATTTCCCTTTCTTTGATTAACAAATCAATTACAACAACAGCGCACCTTTTCTGCTCAAGTTACCAAAAACGGTACAGGGCATAGCTTGCTCTTGATTTTATTTTCTTAAAGGTTCTCAAAACACTCCTAGAAATCATAGTAAGCAAAAGTTTCAATAAATTGGTACAGCAAAAACTGTGCGAATAAAAAAAAATTCTTCTGATGGCAACCAGACACAAATTTACAACCTCTGTCATAGAAAACCATTCCTGAAGAATTAATCTAGTTTAAATTTGGATCTGAGCTCCTCAGTCCTCTTTTTAATAATTATTGTCTTGGACCACCATCATTGAAAGCCCACGGTAGCAGATACTGGACATCAGGAAAGGTACTCTGGATTTCTGAGGAGCATTTGGCATTTCTGTAATTCAGACACAGAATGGTGTTACTAACCTGCACATCCACCATCCAAGACTGTGCCTTTACTCTGGAGCTGCATTTATCTCACTTCAGAGAGATTACCTAGATAATACAAACCATTTTTCCCTTTTCAGATCAACAGCTGGAATATAATCTCTTGGCATTATTTATAGTGCTCATGTCCTTTCAAATTTATAGACAACACTCCAGTCTGAAATGAAGAAAAACAAAGAAACAGCTGCAATCTTCACTGGTTAACTTTTATTCAGTATTTTCTGAAATAAGCAAGAATTTAAGACGCCCATATGCGATCAAATACAGCCACAAAAACCCCATACTGATCCTAAATAAGAAGCACTATGAGAAATACACAATATTTCATGAAACAATACTGTACATCAACAACCTTTAGGAAACAAACAACTCAAACCATATGCTTAGTTTACTCACAATATAAAAAACTTTAACCTTTAAAGAAAAATATAGATTCAGTCCAATTGTAGGATCCAATCCCATATCCAGTGAAGTCAATGGAAGTTCTCTCATTGATTTCAATGTTTAAAGGATCGTGCCCTTACTTTGCCTCAAGAGGCACTTTTATTATTATACAAGGCCTAGCCTGAATAACTATTACAAAAATGTCAAACATCAACTCAAGAGTATGTTTTAGCAATTTCAGGAAATAATGAAGGAATAGGTTATCTATCCATGCATGGAATAAGGCAAAAGCTAATTCATTCAGATTAGGAATAATAATTTTTACTAGTTTCTTTTTCACAACACAAACATTTTAGACTTTTTTAATTAATGGATATATTATATATCATATTATGCTTCACATTTTTCCTACCTCTACTGAGAAAGCTGGCACTGACATTTCATAAAGAACTCCTCATTAATTATTGTTTTCTTTTCTGTAACAACCACAAGAAACTCATCTGGGTTTAGTAATAGTGTCTACCAAGAAAAAAGCACACACTATCATAAGCTTATAGTTTATAGAGCTCAAGGTACATTAAAATGGAAATCATGAAGTTCACAAATTCTGTTTTAAAATATTTTTCCAAACTAAAAGCTGCAGAAAATTGGTTCTTAAATATTCTACAGAAAATTCTGAAGCATCTAATGGTTTAAATTACTTATGCTTTCTTCTTAAAAATATTTAAATTAGGTTAGTAGCCCATCCTTTTGAAAAATAATCCAAAAAAGATACACTAGATTACAAATCTTTTGTCTTAATCAGTGTAACCAAAGGTTTGTCATCTGGGCTGTAATCTTCATAAGCAATGGGGGTTGCATCATACATTGCAGGTCGGGATTTCTTGCCAAACCTGGAAATAAAAGAAAACTTTAGGTGACAAACAGAAATATGAATGAATTCAAAGCAACCTGTGATCAGCAACAAAGCCAGAGAGCTTAGATAAACTCTATATAACAAACAAAATCACAGCAAAATGAGGCAAAAAATGGTCAAGTATTTTTTTCTTTTTTGACCTGATGCAGAGAAAACAGTACAGAAAACACAGAAACGGCGATATTGATGTAGTCATCCACACTAGGGATTTTTATGCGCTTATGTACTATATTAAGCCTGTATTAATTTACATGGTGCACACTGGAAAGTGAAATCCAGAAAATTCATATTTTGAGGATAATATTTAGCTCAAACCAAAATTAACTTGATTTTCTTCTGAGACTTTTATGCAGGTTCATGATTTCTAATTTCATTCTTGCCTGTTTTCCGTGATTCAGAATTGCAGACAAAACTGAAATGACTAAAACCATTCTGATATATATGGTGAAAATTTCATTTTTCTAAATATTTCAGCTGTCCATAAAGCTACACTAGATTCATTCCCATGCATAAACGTCTGCCTTCTTCTGTAGGTTATTTTAATAAATACAGACAGGTCACATTTGCTCATCCCCATCATGATGGATAAACCTGATTTTCTACAAATGAGATAAAATTTCAAGAACTGAATGAAGCAATCAAGTCATGGCATCTTACTAAATCAGAGGCAGCATTGAATTCTGAATCACCTTTATTCACCATCACTCTCAAGGGTTTAAAGGAAGTAGAGCTTTGCAGAGATACAAATGATGGTGAACATTCTCCAGAGATTCTGACAGTAGAGAGCTCATGGCTTGTTGCACACAGTGGAGCAGGACAAAATCTGTTTTCTCCTTTAGGTCAGGGTTTGACATGCACCCCTAATTAGAAAAGGCTGAGAACAGAGCACAGCACATGTGCAAGTTGGTTATGGTCTGGTTGAGCCACCAAGCTGCTTGACCACATTGCTTTGATCAGGTGCCTCAGAAGTCAGTCACTGCCCAGAGCAGCAAACAGAGTTATCACCAACCTCAGAGGTTTATGTTAAAGACAGAAGTGTTAAATGGGAACTCTGTTCAGTGGGTGTGTATCTGCTAGGACTGCACAGCAATGCTATGCCATCTAACTGATGACATAAAGGAACACACAAAGCAATTATCAATACAATCTGCAAGAGGCAATGATTCAATGGCTAATCAACAGTGAAAAGATGCAGATTCCTGCTACAGAGTGTGCTGGATCAAATAACTGCCTGCTTACAACAAAAGCACACACAAACAAGTGAATAAAGAGTTTTTCCAGGGCAACCAAACACAAGATTATTCATTTAAAAAAGAGTATACTCTGTGTGGGGAAATCTCGATTCCTGGGAAGCACTGAGCGTGGAAAAAGACTGGAGACACATGATGGATAATCATTTTAACGTTAGCTTCAAAGCCATACTGTGAACAATTATGTGCTTGGGTTGGTAAACAGTGTAGCAGCAGCACTGGGTAAGTTCTTCAGGCTCAACATTTAGCTTTGGCATGTTCATTCATGGATGATGATGGTGATGTTCCAGTGTGTACATCAGACATGCTTACCAGTGTATAACAATAATACACATCACAAAGATAATCACACAGTAAAGTACATGAAATAACAATGAGAAAATATATTTTGCAATGAAGCATTGAACAAGAGAGACCTGTGCAGCTTCAGAGAAGCTAAGGGTTCTGTGACAATTCTGAGGACAGCACACATTCATTGTAGCAATTCTTGGCAAAGGCAGCTCAGTGTGTGTGTGTGACAGACCCTGCAAATCATCTTCACATTTGGAATGGTCCTGCTCCTCCACTCCCTTAGAACAACAATTCAAGAGATAGCTAACTATAATGAGTTATTAACTTCAACAACTCCACTCAAGTAGATTTTTGAGACACTGGACAGCTGAACCCTAAGGAAATGGTATCTTCCAACTTCTGTGGGACAGGCAGAAGTTCAGAGTTTACACAGAAAAAGAATAAAGAAACCACATGTTGCTACTCTGCTCAAAACCAGCAACTGGTAAAAGGATTCCACAAATAAAATTTAAACAAGAGAAGTAAAAGAGAGAGACCAGAAGCTAAAAAAAGGATAAAGCATACTGAGAGGAGGAAGGGATTCTTTTGGCTTCCACAGGAGGAGAATGAGAAGATTTATTCCCTCTGCATTATTCAGAGAAAAGGTCAGGTGTGCAAGTGGTATTGTGCCTTGCTTAGAATAACTGAGCTATAATCCTAGATTTCCCAGAAAATTAACCCTGGCAGAGAATGTATATTAAGGAACTGGCAGGTGATGTGGAGACCAGAGTATATGTGCATGTGATCACACTTCTACAAAAAGGCAGCTGACAGAGATCTATGCCACAAAACAGTAAGAAATGAGCGTGGGCTGATGCTCATCTGATTCAGAAAGCTTAGGACACCACAGTCTGACACAGGCAGCTCCACAGGAATGGGGAGAACATGCAGCAGAGAGAACTGTGACAGGAAAACTTAATCAGAGTCTGATGAACCAGACTCTTCAATTGACACAGAGACAGGACAGATCAGCACGTGAAAATAAAAATTCAATAAACTACACTAAGTGGTGCATGAAGGCTACTGATATCTGGGCACAACAGAACTAACTGCAGCATAGTCTGTCACCGGATAATTCATGAAATCAGTGCGAATGCTTTTCTAAAGTGAACAATTCTGTTTTGATAACAGATCTTGGTTCCATTTCAATGACATCTCATGGCTGGCATAGCCCCTGGTCAACTCTTTCATTACACTGTTCTCTTCCAGCTTTAAAATGTATAAATTTTAAAATAAAAGAAATATTTCTTTACTCTCTGCATAATGAAGCATAACTGTGCTTCATCTGCTCAGAAAACTACCTAGCTCTGATCTGCTAATCCTAGGAACTTTCACTGGAAGTACACATTTATTAGTAATGATCCTTGAGCACATTGGTTTTGTCTTACAGTAAGTACTTTGATTAGTAAATATCAAATTATATATTAAAAAAACTAGAAAAAAAAAAGCTGAGAAACATGGACAAGTAGTTTTAAAATAATTTACTGAATATGCAACAGGCATCCACACCCTCACACACCTGCTGATTTTGCCAGAAACCTTCCCTTTAAAGAAAATAATCTACTAACTTTTCCATTGGCCTCAATTTTCCAAAATTACTAGCAAGTTTTGGTATCTAACTGTGAAAGGGAATTATTTTCACAAAATGCTGAACTTTCTGTTATTTGAAAGTAGATTTCTTAGATTCAGCAATTCCGAAAATTCAGACTTTTTATATGTAGGTTAAAGAATTTATGCAAAAATAACTATAAAAGTTTTGCTCCTTCTCCTGGATTGAAATGACCAAAACAGTGGTTTATATCTTTCTGAACCCAAAATATACACCAAAATCTCCACAATAAACCTCCATGAATTACCTGACTTGGCAGCTCTATCTTGGATTTTTAAATGGCATCACATTCTTGGAGGCACGGAAAATTATTTGGAATGAAAAAATTTCTTTTCTCTTGCATTAAGTAGAGATACCTTTTCCAAGATAGGGAAATCCTTGATGGACAATAAAGTAATTTCTAACTATATAATATGGATTTGAAAAATCATCATTCATCAATCCCAGTCTAAGAACTTTTTTGAAGTTGGAATACTTAGAAGAGCTACTACCCAAAGCTGTGATGTGATTAACTGAGCCTGGGGGAAGCTTCACCCATTTCAGATAATTTTGATGACTTCAGCAGTGATACAATTTAACCCATTTCATCTTCACTGAAACAGAACTGGAGCATTCAGAAAATTAATTACCAGCAATCACCAATCAATATGTACATATTTCTCCATGTCAATGCACAGGAACATGTCTCCCTCAGTTGTTTTAAGAGCATTTTAATGGTAACACACATGAATACTCTGTTGGAATTTGAAGTGATCTTGACAAATTGAAGAAATGGGAAAAAGAAACATCAAAAATGAAAGTTCTACCATATTAAGAGAGATGCCAAACACAAGAGAGAAGAAACAATATTGGCTAGGAAGCAAAATGACACAGAGGATCTTGGGATGCAGAAAAGGTCTAAAAGGTCACAAAAGTATGTCATTTGTCACTAGAAAGAAAAAAAAAAAAAAGGAGAAAAAAAAAAACCAAGCAAGTTTCTTTTTCAGATGTATGAACAGGAATGCCATAAATAAGATGCAGGAGGTGATTACTCAGTTTATTTGGTGCACATAAATATAAATCTTCAGACAGAGGAGTACTTCCAGTTTTAGGGACCCCCCATTAAAAAAAAAAAAAAAAAAAAAAAAAAAAAACAAACAATGTGGAGTGTGCCCCAGGAAGGCAATAAAGAAGCTGACATGATGTGGGAGGAGATACTGAAAGAATGGGTGAGTTAAACCTAGGAAAGGAAAAAAGTTGGGTTGTTTTGTTTGTTTTTATCATAAAAGAGAAGAGGAGGAGGGCTCAGCAACCTGATATGCAAGTGATATGAACAGTGATAAATTATCCTTCATGACAGCCTGAAGAGCAGTAAGAAAGAAGCAGCCAGGTTAATAGCAAAGAAAATCCAGGTTAGATTTTAGGAAAGCCCTTTCTAAATCTACTCAACTCCTTTGGATGTTTTCAAACAAAGTTGTTGAGAGGGAGTGTCCTAGGGTGACTTTAAGGTGTTTGTATCCCCAGTCATCTGTTCTGTTTATGCTGGATATTAAGTTCTGCAGAAACTGCCCTTGCTGCCCCCCATCCTTCACACAGACAGAGCTGTCCGCAGCACTGACCGGGAGAGAGCTCTCCTTTGCTTTTAGTTAGTTTGTAGCAACTGAGGCAGAGAAGTTCCCCGGAGTGTGGCTTTTCTTTTTCTTGGAGCTGCTCAGCCTGCTCCAGACTGAAACGCAGCAAAGCCCCGGGAGCTCATCACACCTGTGGCCACCGGGCACGGGACACGGAATTGTCCAGAGCAGGAGGGGCTGGGAAGGACTGAGGGGGCCCAGCTGCCCCCCACCACAGGGACTTGCCGAATTTGCCATCTCTTCAGAACAGCAAGAGGTTTTATTGTTTAATATTATTCAATTTTTATGCTTGTGAATACTTTGCTCGTTAAATAAACAGGTTTTTCCACTTTTCTCCAAGGAAATCTTTTCCTGAACCAGCTGAAGGAGGGGCTACTTGAATTTGTTTTCTAGAAGGACCCCTTTGGAAGTTTCCTCTCAAATTTGCTCTAAACCAGGACAGGGAGCTAGGTATATTTAATGCTATATTAGTGCCATGGCTTACACTCGAGCTCTTAAATCCCTTCCACTTCTACTTTTGTATTATTCTGATACTCAATGCCCTGCCTTGCAAGTGCTTCATTAAATTTCAAAGTAAAAAAATTACTGTCCCTATGAAAACAAGTAAGAAAGGCAAATAGGAGCACAGAAATGAGTGAAGAAATTCTCACTGAATAATCTGTAAATTAGTCACAAACATCAACGTGCCTTTCCTATCTGATCATATTACATGTGTGCAGCAGTTAAGAATCTTTACATCCCTAACAGAAGATCTGACAGGCTAAGAACTCTGCATCTGTCCCACTTCAACAGTTACACCAAATAAAGTCAGAATAACTCCATCTGTTTTCAAGGAGTTTTGTGTATTGTCACACTTCAGATGAAAGCAGTGAGCAGCGCTGGTGTTTTCCCAGCAGAGCAGCCCATTCTCTCTACCAACAGCCCCTCAGTGCACCGTGCACGAGCTGAAATGACACATCAGAACAGATTCCTAGGACATCCCCATCCCCAGCACAAACCTGGCATGTCGGATGGAAGCGATTGCACTACTGAATTCACTGTCAATGCTCCTACAGTTGTAAAATTCTTCGTAGGCTGGCCTGGAAGAGCCCTGGTACTCGATGCGGCTGATGCGGCAGATCCCCACGATCAGGATGATCAGCATCAGGACAAAGGCCACGCACAGGGCCCCGATGATGATGTAGAGGGAGTGACGAGGCATATTTGTTAGACTCTCGGCCATATGCCCAGACTTCCACTGCAGGTCTGCCAACAAGAAAGAAAAGGTTATCATTAATTAATAATTAATATCCATCCTGCTGAAAAGAACTACTTTATGATATTAATTTTCAATATTTCTGACTTTTGATGCTATGGAGATAGGTAATTTGAATTTTCCCAGGCTCTGTTACCGATACACCACCAGGCCAAACATGCTACAAATTTGAACAGCACTAAGTTGAACCTTCACCCACTTTCTTCTGTTGATTTTTAAGGTCATAAAGGAAGACCTATCTAGTTTGATCTCCTGTATAACCCAAGTAACAGAAAATCATGGAGTCATTCTTGCATTATGTTATTTTATACTACAGGCTTGCTAAAGGCAGGCAGGTTTTATGCAAAAGCTTCTAGGAACCAACCAGTCCTCTGTGCAGTTTGTTCTAGCAGTAAAGCCTTCCACTAAAATGTAACTAACATGCACTAAACATACTTGGTTTTTAATCTAAAATCCAGACTTTTTTATCCCTATCTCCACCAGACTTCAGAGACTTCAGCATTTCAAGGACAAAAGGATACCATATAAGGTCCTACAGTAGGGAGCCCACTGGAGTCTTTTCCCAAGCATAATTTTCCTGAGATTCTCAAAACAGACCTTAAAGTAAAGCAAATCTGGAAGAGGTTTCTTGTATTTATGTATTCCAGATCTTCTGTATAAATATTCTTGATCCCCAAAATATATCTATGCCAAACAGATTTTCTATCAATTGCCTATGTCCTCAGATCTGTTTCTCTCTGGCATGGGTAATTAGAATATTTCTAATTAACCTGTACTTCCCTCCAGGGTTCATTTTTGGCAGTCTTTTAAGCCTAAGGTCTCATATTATTTCAAAACAGGAACAGGCTTGAATCATCCTGACTACAGAAATGTAGCACTCTGCAAAAGTTATTTCCAGTAGGTGCCTGTTCCTTTTTCAAATGTACTTCTGCTTTGCACTGAATTAGAAACTCCCTTTACTCAATCACAAACAGTCTGGGAACAGGGCTTCCAAGCATATGCTTTGGGAGGTTAAGATATCCTCAAAAGCCATCTCTCAAGGATGCTGATGATGGCAGATAACCTGAGTTGAAATCTCCGGTTCAGTGGCATTTGTGGATAAAATCTTGATCTACAGTAGAAATACAGGGAATTTGCAAGGGCAGGAAAAATAAAGAAATCCATTTTAGAGGGAGGTGGTGAGAAAACCCAAAGCTGTAACATGTGGGATTCAGCTGGGCAGAGTTTGGAGAAATGGCTGCTCTTTGTCACAAGAGTGAAGGTTGTCCTGGAGCAACTCCCAGCTTGGGGGTGCTCAGACTTTGTGCACAAATGTGAGCTGAGTTTAAGGACTGGCTGTTTGTTTCTCTTATCTTCTTCAGAGGTCAGTACAGTTTTGATCAGCATGAATCATTCAGTGGTTTAATGTTTCTAAAGCACTGTTACTGCAGTTTGCCCAGCCGGGATATGAGGGAGGGAATACAGCTGTGCTCTGTGCAGTTTGGGATGGGCTTCTATTTCTGTTCAGCAGCACATTTGTCACACGCAGTGGTTTCTGTCAGGCTGTCAGACTAGGCTGAATTCAGATCTAATGTGTGCAGATATATGGCAAGACACTTCTGATTTAGATTCCATGTCTTCCATCTCTGGATGACAAAGATGAGAAAAATTTCTTCCGTTTTTCCTCACCGTATCAAAATATAAAGATTAACAGCTTATGCTCCAAAGATTAGAAACAGCATATGACAGCTCAAAATCACAGTATTTTTCATAAAATTAATTAAGAATAATATTTCAATGCACACCACGGTCTGTACTAGAAATTCTTCATAATGTTCATTTTCAAGTAACCACATGGTTTGGCATACCTCAGTAACTACATTAATAATTACGAAAGTGGCAAAGGTAATGATATTAACAAATAACCAGCAGGCATTAGAGAATTCATATGAGACATTTGTGAGCATTTTTACAGTGAATGCTCCATTAACTTTTTAGGCAAATGCATTTCATTTTGAAAGGAAGACTATCCTCTTTATAATTAAGACCAATTTAATCCTATTTAATTGGAATTGCTAGTACTGGTAAGCACCATAAGATGATATTAAAAATATCACAATTCATCCAGGAAACATACATCTTGTCTCATTTGTTGTATATACAGCACTTGGAAATTAAAAAGAACAGTCTGACAAGAAGATAACCCTGAAATCCTGTTAAGGTACTTCAAGCAGCTAAACCAGCTGGTGAAAAGTGGGGAACTATAAATAGGGTGGTTCTACAAAAAAGATTAAGTACCAACAGCCTCCTTCCTGGCCAGTAACAGAAAACCACAATGGATAAAATGTGATCTGTTTAGTCAAATGACACCCAAACCCCAGTTTCTTGATAAGCCTGGCTTTGTGTCTTTTTCTAGCATTCAGAGGGATGGTCCAGTATAAAGTCAGTATGCAGTGTTTAAATTTAATTTCCATCACATTATTAACCATCATGTACAAACTGCTGGAAGAATATAATAAAAATGGCAAAGAGAACTGGAAAGATGAACAGAAGCACATTTACTAATAGATTCAAACTTTAGAGTTCAAAGAAATCCACCAAACCATTGTCTAAACTCCAGTGAGTTCAGAAGTGCTGCACCTGTTTATAAAAGAGCTGGATATGACCTTTCTAGATATGATTAGAATTAAGTTCCCATCAGCTTGTTAATTCACAGCTCAGGGAAAGACAGTGAGTACAAAGATCTTCACATGGCTATATGGACCTGTAGAAGAAAAATCTGCAGATCAAAATACTTTTAAATTCCTTCTGCAAAGTGATTTCTTTAAAACTCCCTCTTTGCATAATCCCTTACATGCATGTTAAAATCTGAGTTCTTCAGGAAAGCTTCCCCAGCTTTGCACATAAGGCACTGCACTGGTTAAAGAGGCTGCACGTCCATGGTTATCTGTTTGGGGGTAGCATTTTCTCTTATGGTGTCCCATAATAACACATGCTTTTACTTTGATGCTGTGGCAAAGTGACTTTAGTAGCAGGGAAATATCAGACATTCACGGAAATGAAGCTTATTGAAAAAAAGACTGGCAACCCTCAAATTTTAAACTTATTTGTTCTTTTAAATGTATCCATTTGTTGCTATAAGAATTTTTTTTCCTGTATTCATTCAAGACCAGTCCAAACCAGAATTTTTACACTGTATTTTTATATCTCTTCTATTATTGTTATTCTATTCATGTACTCTATTAGCTACTGTCATATGTTGGATAAAAAACTCAGTGATTTCAACATCTTCAGTTGAAAACAATTGTCATGAACAAGGCAAGGTGGAACACTTCTGGTTGAGAATCAGCCTTGCAGTTCTACTAATGCCAGCTAACATTCAGGTAATTCCCTGCTTTCTGTCAATAGCAGCCACAAGATAAAAGAACTTGCATCCCCTCTAACAGGGGAAAGAAGAAATAATGGAGTAGCTGGACAGTCGGAGAGGCTCCTTCCACCCTCTCTTCTGCGTCTCTCCTTTTCCCATATGTTTGCATGCGCTTCACTGTGTATCTGTGGTGCAAACCACCAAACTCTGAGTGACTAGAGCATGACAGCCAGAGCACTCCAGAACATGCACCACTGAACTCCTGTAGCACATCTGCAGGCTCACGAAGCATGCAGGCCTTTGTACCCCTTTGGCATTCCATAACACAACAGAAATTTGTTACTTTATCAGGGGACTCCAGGAAATGTGTTTCCAGGATGACTGTTGCTTTCTCCAAGAACTAAACCCATCTGTCTTTCAGCCAACTACTTAATAGCAAAGGCAGGCAGAATTATACTGCCTTGCTGATCAACTTGGACATGCATGTTGCAGGTGTCACCAACAGCAGCCTTGTCAGGTAAAGCTCATCTGAGAATATTTTAGCATCAGCAATATGGCACACAGGCAGCACACAGTGTTGTGCTCCCAATGTCTGCTGGCTCTGCACCACCCAGGGCAGTGTGAGAGCCATTCACAGAGACAACAAAAAAGGCAGGGCTGTCACCATCTCTGGGCTAGCTGGCAGTGGTCTTCTCCAGTCTCTGCATACAGCAGAAAGCTCTGAAACTGAATGTACTGGGTTAAAGTAAGGACTAACATCAAGAAGATCAAGAGTAGAATCAATTTGAAAAAAGCAGTTTATATGTTTAAGTAAAGTTTAAGTAAGAGATTAAAAAATAGAAGGTTCACATGCTCCTTGTGTAAATGAGATATAGAAAATATTTTTAATCCATCCTTTGTGTTTTCTTAATCTATCACCTATCCCTGCAACCTTAACTGTTCTAATAAACCTCTGTATCTGTATAATTACTCAAAGGGATCTATGACTACAGTATCTGAGCATTCAAGCAATTAAATACACAGCTGAATTCTCTAGCAAAGACAACATCTCTAGCTCAAGAAAAAAAACATCAGGGAAATACAAAGCAGGTCTATGAACAGCAGAACTAATGAAGCCTAATTTCCATTTCACTCTTCCACAGTTGGGCTTAATACTTCTGCCTCTCCTGGACTCTCTACTGTGCCATAAGAATGACCTTACAGTGAAGTTTCTTTCTAAAATGAGAAACAAGATCACACTAAAGCCATTCCTTCCAGTGGGACCTCTCTTAAGTCATACTGAATGCTTTGGAAATATTTTGTCTTGAAGCCCTTCTTTCTAACAAATTAGGTGGAAATTATCCTATGGCAGGAAAAGTTATTCCTGAAAAAGTTGGTAAATGCCTGCACACAAATTGCAGTGTAGTTACACAGAACCAGCCTTCTTAGGTAAGCAAGTTACAAGTTGTCTTGCTGAAACATCACTGGAGCTGCAGGTGCTCAAAAGTCAATACAAGCCTGTTAGGACCATGCTTATACTGCTATGGAACACACTTGACCCAAAGTATGCAGGGAGGTTGTGAATCATGAGCACAATTAAAAGACAAACTGAGTGCCTGGCTTTGAGACAGCATCCCTTACAATCTAGTCCAACACAACTCAAAGTAGGGTGCCCAGAAACAGAAGTTTTTAACTCTCATGATCACTTTTGAAATGCTATGGCGAAAAAATAAAATTTACCATAATTTTAAAATTTACCATGGTTTTGTTAATTTACATATGATTCAGAGTACTTATGCAGACAGGTATTTAGAGATAAGTAAAAATTTCTTTAATATAACTTAAAATTTTTAGAAACGTTTAAAGAACTGCATAACTTACGTATTTCACAGTTTGCACCGACCCATCCATGAGGACAATGGCAGGTGTAACCACCAGGCTGATCTATGCAAGTTCCAGCATGGTGACATGGGTTGCTGTCACAGTCATTTACATCAATTTCACATTCTTCACCTTACATAGGAAAAAGAAAAAAA
>VZUA01039052.1:8212-19910 GCA_013401035.1 Horornis vulcanius
CCTATTTTGTATATATCTATCAACCTGTTCATGCCATGAGAGAGTCTGAAGACCCATGAGGCATTATCAGATAAGAACACAGTTTCTATTAATTTTTCCATCTATCTCAGTTCTGAGAAGTAAAATATATTGTCAATTCTTGAATAGAAAATATAATTTGGTTCCATGAACTCTATCTTAACACCTTCATTGTAGCTGCTGAAATAATGCAGTTTCAGGCTCCAATAATTGGAGGAGGCAGAACACAAAAGAGGAGAGGTAAAAGTTCAGACCTGAGAGATGGACAAGGGATAATGAAAGGAAGGGTGATAAAACAGCTACGAGGGGATTAAGTGGGTGATCCAGGGTGTTTTGAAACACAACCACATTTCTCATCTGCTTCCTGTTTTCTTGGCTGGGTATTCAGAGAAAAGCACAGGAAGAGCACTTCTGAAAACAGCAGCAGAGAAGGGGTAGGACCCAAGGAATATAAAGAGCACGGAAGGAGATCTGGCAGCAAAGCAGTGAGAGGAGCACGGCTCCTGTGCGAGGGGTGAGAGCACATCAAACATTCTGCATTTTTCCAACCCACATGAGGGAAGTTTTCAATTAAATCTGGAAATACACTGGAAGGTAGAAGAAGTGTTCGAGAAAACATTGTTTGTGAAAACATAGCAGGTTTATAAACCTCCATAGGCAACCCAAAAAAAAAAAAAAAAAAAAAAAAAAAAAAATTCATGGATTCAGCCCCCNGGAAATGGTTGGTAGAGAAGGGAAAAAAAAAATCCATATGTGGGGAGCATGCTCATATCTTTGCAATCAGTAATTCTTACCCCATTTTAAAAATGCTGTCTCTGGTGACCCTGATGGAAAATTTGTATTGAAAATATACAGAAAAAAAAATCACAAAAGAAATAAAGAAAACCCCCCCAACAAACAGAGTCTGAAAACCAAGTGCTCAAAATACATTATTTTCCTCAAAGATCCATTTTTCTGTCATTGTGTTAATCACCTTCCTGCTCTTCGCCTGTATATGATGTCTTGTCCCAAGAATCTTACCTGGAAAGCAGATCCACACCCAAGCATAATAAGGAGAAATATAATGTATTAGGATAAATTTCATTTTTAAAGCCGTTTTATCAGTTCCAGACTCAAGTGTAATTCTAGGATTCCAGTTCATAGCCTAATAGTACTCTTACCTCCCCAGGAGATCTAAAAAGGAGCTGATAATTTGATTCTATGAGAAATCTGGCTTAAATGAATATAAACTAAGGTAGTATTAGTGCCCCACCTCTTTGTTCTTAGCTTTTTCTGTCATGTAATCTTCATAATTACTCTTTAGTCTTCGCATTCTCTTAAACGTCAGGAAAGGTTTTTTTGTTTCTTAAACTCCAAATCAAAATGCTTTCTATTGATAAAGATTTACAAATAGAAAAATATTCCCTATAAAAAAAGAAGAGCTACACATTAGCAAAATCTTTCTAACATCTGTTTTGTATTTGTTCAGTACGAAAGGGATAATCTTTATGTATTCCTTGACATATCTTAGATAATACTGAAAACTTTGTCAAGTAGTTGATAATATCATTTATATGTTCATGAACTCTTTCTTTCCTGGCCAGTCATCTCAGAATCCCCATTTTCTTTAAAGACAGCAGGTAATGAATTGAGATGTCAATTATATTGTACTGGAAACCTTGGAGCAAATGAACTGCACAGTGATGCAAAAATTATAAATGACCTTTAATGTGACATAAGCAAACTCACAACCTCACACTCAGGCAATATTTTCTGGTATGTTCACATAGGTTTTCAACACCCAGAACTGGAAAGGGACCTCCTTGGCAGCAGAGTCTAGACCCCCTTCCATTTGTGGGAATCATTTACTCTGAACACAGAAAGACTCATATACAAGGTTTAGTGGGTGAGCTGACTGAAGATCCCAGGTTTCCTACTCTCCAAGTGTGTTAGAGCAGAATGACTTTGTATTTCATTGTCACAGGACAAATTTACCTTGCAGATTCTGAATGGTGTTGGAGAATTGTGTATGTGCAGCTGCAGCCACGTTGGCAAACAGAGTCTGAAGCAGAGGAGTTGTTATAATCAGAAGTGGCTGAATGATGCAGAGCCCACAGATTATTCCCTGTTGCTCTTGATTTTGGTAGATGAAGGGGAAGAAAATTGCTCACCAGACAGCAACATCAGCGTCACAATCTCATTTTCTATCAGGCTGAAAGAGCTCAGGGACAGTGAACTAGATGTTCACCTTTTAATTTCATCATTAAAGCATCAAGTGAGTAAATTTACCCATCACAGAAGTGGTGGTTTGAGAGCACAAGGACTGAATACTCCTGTACAGATGGATAGAGAGTCGTGTGACTGCTTTGCCCTGTGCTGGGCTGTGTGGATGTGAGGCACACCAGGTTTACAACACATCTGACTTTCCACTTTTTTACATAAAAAATTACGAAAGGATCATTAGGTCAAAAATTAAGCTCCTATCTAAATTTACAGTAATATCCCTGTCACAATGAGCCTTTAAATGCTTTTGATGCTACAAAAATAATCCTGGAAGTAACTCTTTGTAATACTTGGGAGGTTGAAGCTGTATTTCTCTTAAAGGTGGTGAGGAATTTATTCTGGCAGTTACTGCTTTTGATTGTAGGAGATAGGATATGTTGACTGGGAATTCCATCCAACGTCTAATGTGGGGAACTTCTGGATGCTAAAGAGGAAGGAAAGGAGAATCAAAGCTATACTACTGAATATTTAGGAGAGGGAAGAAATTAGGGTATGATTGGATAGCAAAACAAGAGATTTCGGTATTAAACACACTCTGAGTAGAGAGAAAGTAATGCCAGAACATAATAATATAAAGAAGGAAACTAAGAATTGATGAAAAAAACATAATTTCCCTGGAGCATCCATTTCNTGGAAACATACAGGGGGAAATGGGAATATCCTTAGCACTCTGGTAACAAGACTTAGACCAGTGTAATTTTTCTGTTCTCTCTTGACATTTTAAATAAGATTTATGTGCTGGTAGATGTTTCAAATTTTAAATGATGACCCACACAGTGTAATATGTCAAAAGAGCATTTCTCTGCCAACATTCTTCTGAATGAGAAATGGGCTGGACAGCAGGTACTACTAAATGTTAATAGCTCTAAAACTACACAAATTGTAAATTTATTGAATTGTGTTAATAATGAATCCTTAAACTGTTCTCAGAATTCTGAAGGAGTTGTAACTCAAGCAAAATTAAAGGTGCCCATAATCCTCTGAAATGGCAGGCAGAAGTGCCACAGCCAGAGGAGTTTGTTAGTGAGAAGAAGCCCATCTTCACCTGAAGAGTAAACTGGTTTGGGGCATTTTATTAAATTAAAAGAGAGAGAACCACTTGAGATTACATGGTGATGCTCAAATCGTTACATGAATAAAAAGTTGCACTCCTACTTAAAGCCCAAAAGGTAAGTCTCTAATTCTGATAGCTGCAAAGAGAATCATGGCAATGGAAAGGTGATAAATACTGATATCTGCAGGCAGCTTAAGCAAGTGTTTGAAGTGTCAGATGCCAGTTTTGGTCAGGATGGGGCTGCCTCTAAGGCACATGGCTTGGGAAGAACAGTGTGAAGGTGTGTAAGTCTAAGCCCAGCAGAATGTGGGGGAACAGTACCAAGGAATATGGTAACCAGCCTGGTGCACCCTGTTCTAGGCAGGGTGTGAAATGTGTGCTGCAGAAATAGTTGGGGTCAGAAGGGGACATGCCTTCTCTTAATTCAAGTCTGGATCTGGTCTTTTTCTGAAAGACTGTAAATGTAAAAAAATAACCTCCAACCAAATAAACCATACACTCAGAAGAGAAAAAATATATTGGATTTCTTCTCTGTTTCAGAATGTTGATATCTCTCCCTGGGTTTAAGAGATGTCGAGTACCTTCTCTGTGAATGGCTGTTTCCACCAGCTTCAGTTATTTTTATTCCCTCTGGAATGACCTTGATCCTCTTCAGCTACAGATCTGCTGTGCCTTAGCAACACCGTGATGGCACTGGAGAACCAGGGCTGGTTGTGACAGTTCTGATTTGTGAGCTTATTGTGAAACCCTGGGAGAACCAGAGGCTGCAGGGTCACAGCCTGGGGGTCTCCTGCACCAAGTGGATGGAAAGTGTCCTGGTGTCGAGTTGGATGAGGGATGTTAAACCTGTGTCTCTGAAATTTGCTCTCTCTCACCCTTGCTTTAGTCTTCCCCAGATGGGGGACAACAGAGGAATATGTATTTTTGGGACCTGATCCATGCAGGAATGATGCTCAGTTTACACTGGGGCAGCTCATCAATAAGAACAGAGGTCCTTCCGTGCACAGCTGGAGCAGAGCAGCAGCATCTGGGTCTCTTACCTACCTCTGTGACAAATAAACTGAATTATCCCACTGCTGCACATTTCCCCGTTATTTTGGGCAGAAATACTGACAGGCAGTGAAAACGTGGGTTTGTTCCATCTTATAACCTTGAGCACTTCGCCTTGTTGGGTTTTTTGGTGATTTCACCCAGTCCAATATGCAATCATATACTGGCACAGCGGGGAAAAACAGATACACACACTCATGGTTTGCATTGATAATGGGCTATACATTTGAAGATATTGATCAGCAGCAAGGAAAATAAATTGAAGTAATGCAGGATTTGAGAAAGCTGCTGACTATAGACAACTGAGTCTGCATTCTTTTGGTTTGCTTGCTTTGTTTTAGCTTATTTAGATACTTGGAAGGCTGCAGAAAGAAATTTTCAGATATTCAAGAAACTATCTATTGTGTTCTTATCTGAACTAAATTGCACACTACCAATATGAGCAAACATCTGAAACAATGAAAGCTGAGAGGACACTGGTTAAAACCCTTGAATGATATCAACAACTTATGAAGTTTAGTCACCTCCACAGAGTGGCTGAGGGACTTTTATCAGCATATATCATAATGAATAACCAACAAAATTGTGTCACTACTCATCGTTGGTAGTATTTGAGATGTAAAAGTTACCTTATCACAGAAATACTCCAAAAATATGCTGCCCCATACAGAGAAAGATGAAGTCTATTTGAAGGATGGGTATCTCACCTCTAGCATCTGCTAAAGAAATAAAAGATTTCCCTTTCTCAGGTAGTCAGTCTAGTCCCCTCACTAGTTACTCAAGTTTAATTGAGAGGAAAAGCCATTTAATTATGACACAGTGGAAAAACCTCAAAGCTATAATCAGGGCTCATTTTGGAAATTTGTCAGAGAGGTCATTCAGCCCCTCACTGTCATTCCTGTTGATTTCTGGTCCCTGAATCAAATTTTCTAAGGACTATAATGATCATCTACTACTGATAATTTTCTGTGGAGATATTTCTTTAATCTTTCTCTCATTCATTCATTTTTAAAAATCCTTTGACATCTCCTATCCTCACATGTTCTTTTTGCTGACGTCCTCCTGCTTCATCATCTTTCTTCTTCTATTCTGTGTCCCTCATCATTCACCAGCCTTACTTTGGGTACTGAAATCCATGTATTTGCCTTCTGCTCCACTAAATACCATGTATTTACCTACTGATGGCCACAGCTCGATCCAGTACCATTGTAAATCTCCAAAACATTGTGCTTCAGGGCAATAGAAACTCATCAGCTGCCAGCAGAATGACACTATTTATCGGCTAAATAAACACTACTTTGACTGCCAGGATTTGCTTTGGTCCAGTCAATGCCCTAACTTTCATCTGACCCTTGCCAAGCATCTGAATCGCTTTCCTTGCTAACTATGGTTAAGATCCCCGTCAATGGGAGTATTTAGAAAGTGATTCATATTTATATTTAAAAGAAAGAGATGCATCCTGCACGGGGTTAACCCCAGAACCAAGCAAGGGTTTTTGTTCAGGATCCAATATATTCCATATCCTACAGAGTGAGTATGCCAGAACCGGTTAAAAATAGCCTTTTCCATTCATTAGCGTCAGCAGATGGCCATTAATCTTCCTGAAAGTATTGATTCAAACTACTCGTCTCCACTTTCAAGGCCCTTCACAGAGTCCCCTCTGCCCATCTATCATCCCTCCTTACACAGCTGAAAAGGTGGCTGGCTTTGGGACAGGCGGGTGACAGTAACAAACCAGCCGCCTCCCTCACACGCTGCCCCTCACGTCTGGAGGGAGCTGTGCACAGCACCAGAAACGCTCTTCCATTTGTCTCCTTTAAAAGCTTTCCTAAAACTTCCCTTTGCCATCAGGGCTACAGAAGCATTCCAGGGTCACCCACTGGTGTGATGGCACTGGAGCCTCTCCAGGGCACGACCTTGCCAAGGGCCATGTTGACACTGTGTTTCTCCATCTCCAGTGTCTGTCTGTGCCAAACTGCAATGTTCTGTCTCCTTGACTCAAAGAGCTGGAATCCAAACTCTCTGAGCTATGCCCTGCAGAGCATTTCCTAGCACGGCCTTGCTGTATAGGCAGAAGCAAATCTTGGCTCAGGAGGTCAAGCATTGGAAGATTCACCACAAAAAGTGCACAGTACCAAAACCTCACGGACTAACCTAAACCAAACTTAGTAAACCAGCATGGCAAGTTTTTGCTTTGCCACAGTTTAACCCCTGCATGTCAGCCCAGTGCTGCAAATCAAATAATGCCTGACCTTCCCTGAGACTTGCTACCAAAAATATGCTTCATCTGGTTCATGAATGCCACCCTTTGAGTGTCATCACTGCAGTTTCTTGTGCATCAGTGCTGCTGTCACCCACAGCAGACAACCCCATGTCATTTCTAAGGCACTTGGCATAAACCTCCCCATAGCATATTTGATTAGAAACCCTTTTACTTCTAGAATTGGTGTTGTGTTATTTGCTCCAAACCCAAAGGTTCACTGTGGTTCCTTTCAACTCTAGACCACCAAATTTAGCTAATCTATACGTCTTCCTTCTGCCCTAGATCTTCCTTCAAGATCTTTTCAAAGCCATGTGGATTTTCCTGGAGGAAATATTGAAGATGCTAGAGGCTCTCATCAAGATGATGTATCTAAGACATCAAGAAGTGTATTTTCCCTTCTTTCCCAACCCCAAATTCCAAGGCAAGATATTACATTCCTTCTGGAAAGAAACCCCACAGTCATTCACATTCCATCCCTTACAATGGAAAGGAAGACTTCCCAAGATCAGACATCAACAGAAAAACAACCTGACGTGGAGTTCACAGCACCTGAGAAACAGCCTTTTCTTGAGAAAAGAGGTGACACACTCACACCCCTTCTGCCCAAGGAGCCAGAGCCCAGAGCCCCAGCTGTCAGTGTGACCTCCCACCCTCCTCTCCATTTGAAGCAGCACAAAGAAACTACAGCACGGGCTGTTCCTCCTCATCCCAACACAAATGCAGGTTCATTCTCTGCAAGGTCACAGGCTCATTCCAGGCATTATTCTCCCAGGAAATGGCCAGGTCGAGTGGCAGCCTTGAGGAATAAACCAGCCCAGGGTTTCCCAACAGAGCAGCCCGGAGCATCTCCCCTGGCCACGCTCGTTCCCTCCCCTCACCGTCGGTTTGGTCCTTCCCTTGATGCTGCATCCCGGAGCGTTGGTGCCCCAGCAGGCTCTGCTCCCAGAGCAAGGCTTCCAGCACCCACCACAGCAGCCAGGAACTTGTTCAGCAGAGCAAGGGCTGGTGTGGAGCTGCCAAAACCCAGCGGTGGGGTGCACCACAGAGGGGTGTGTGCTGCTCTGCCCTGTTTCACGGGGGTGCCGTGCGAGCCAGCTGAAGATGGAGAGTTCAAATGTGGGCCTTGTCCCCCTGGATACAGCGGTGATGGAATTACATGTGAAGGTAAGGGAGAAAATCCTCTTTAAAACATTCTTATAACTCCAAGTCTAATAATTCTCCAAAGTAAAAATTATTTTTTTTTTATTATAAATCTGGAGGTTTTTGTGGCTGGGACCATTCTGTTTTCAAAACCAATTATATTTCAAAATAATAAATAAAACTTGCAACTTTGAAACAGCTCTTTCCGCTTACAAAATGACATATTTATTAGATATCATCTTATCTATTAAAACCAGGGACAGATTGTGATCTTGCTTAATGCCAGATTCATTCTACTAAAGTCATCACATTCAGAACCATATAAAATTTCTGTGAGAAACAGTGAAATTGATTCTATTTCTCTATACAACACATTCTAGGAAAAACTAATTTTTCTAATATCTTAAAAATTACTTGTAAATATCTATGTAACATCTTAAATATGAAACTGAACTTGTGATCTGAAATGTACAGCACCAGAAGGGTTTTCACAATGTATTGAGTTATTTATTAGGCACCTGGGAATCCCTCCATAAAACAGCAGGATTATGCACTTTGTTGTAGCAATGAATTCCCTGACTTTGCTATCATTAATCACACCTTTTGCTGACATCCCTCTGATAAGTTGATATCTTAACTGGCCTTCCACCACACAAAGCAAAAGAATTTGTATCATTCATTCCCCTCTCTTTCTCATCTGGTCTCTCATCCTTCATGCACAGAGCAGTAAGCACTTGTGGACATATAGTACAAAAGATACTATACAATATAATGTACTAAATATACAATATTTAGTACAAGAAAAGGTTACTATAATGTTGGGCACTTTATTTTTTTGCATATTTACACATTTCTGAAACACCTCTCCTAAAGGATTTAGAGTTACTTGGCACAAAGGAGTTTGTCTTTAACTTCTGTTTTATACCTAGAGCTGGAAAAGCACCAAACAGGTTCTGGTACTGGGAAGCTCAAAGCAAATCTGGCCACAGAAAAGCCTCTCCTCAAAGACCACACCCTTGTATATATGAATATTTACACTATGGACATAAGGCTGCTGTGTGTTTAGTAGACCCATCAGTATAGTCCTTAAAACATAAATCTACCTTAAAATGTAAATCTGCCTCTGCCTTTTACTTGTGAGATGTTTTCCTCAGTTACTGGTATTACTGAAAATCTCCCTGGAGAGTCCTTAGGATGAAACACTTTATTACCAACATCATTCTGCGTCTCAGGGCTTGATGACACAATGAACAAACATCCTTTTTTGTCTCTTGTCACTGACCATGACACCTGACTCATTAATTTGCCTGTCCCTTCCCTTTTCTTCTCCATCCTGAGCCCCCCTGCACACCTGCACCCTGGAGCAGAGCCAGTGCTGTGAACAGCACCCATTGTACCTCCAGCCGTGGATGTCTCTTGCCATGTCAGATGAAGGTGATTCATCATGACAAATGAGGTTGAAAAATGAGGGTAATTTCTTGGATTAAGGCCTGTCATAACCTCAGCTATCAGCACCTTGTGATGCCCACACTGCACCAACTCCCCTTAAGACAGTAGTGCCCTCTGAGAACAGGAGGCACAAATGTTGGGAAAAAAAAATCAAAGTTTAGATGAGACCAACATTTGCAAAATCTCCAGGCTTCTACATAACATCCTTGGCAAGTAAGCAAAAATGTCAAGAGACTCAGATGCTATTGATAGTTGTCACCATCTTATTTCATATCAAAATTCGAGATAAAAGAGCCAGCCCACTGATAGCAAGATTTAGTACCTTTGGATCTTCAGGGGATGTGACTTTTGTTTAATCAGAATGTCTGAAAATAATCTAAAATAAGGAGTACTTTAGCAAGTGGCAAGTATGTTATGATAAAATGCAATTTATTTTTTTCCAAATATGCAGATTCAAAACCAGGCTTGGAGGACTACTAGGAAAAAACAAACATAAGCAGCATCCTGAAAACTAATTTCTTTCCTAAAGTATATCATAACAGATTTTATATCTTTAATATTATTGTCCCTCTGGACAAGGCCCTCTGTCTCCCTGTCACAGTTCAGTTGGAAGTCCTTTCCCTCTGCTTTGTCACACTGCACTGGGGGTCACAGACCCACAGGACCACAGGATGGAAGAAACCCCTAGGAACCATCAGGTTTAACCTCCTACCTTCTCTTGGAAGAACACAGCTAAATGTCAGTGTGTTTGGATCATATTCAGACATCTAAACTGAGATATTTTCAGATGATTTTAGCAGTTTCCTTTTGGATGGCTCCCTTTGCTACTGACATCTGCGTTGTCTGTCAGAAGTAGAACCCTGCTTTTGCTCCTCCTGCTTGGGTGTAATAGGAATTACAGATTATTTTCCTTCTGTCAGCAGCTGCATACTCTGCAGGTGAGGGGAGATGAAACAGTTCCTCAAGGCTCTACAGCTCTTTTTCCTTCCTGCACAAAGGCAATAAAACCTTTTATTAGTAGCCTAATGTTAAGATCTCCCAGGCAAACAGGCCAGCTTTAAAAGCTTCATTTCAGAGCAGTGTTTTGGAGACAGTCAGCATCACCTATACAAAAATTAAAAATAAGTAGGGGAGGTAAGGCCTGCTGTAGTCCACTGGATTCTCACACATTTTCTCCTGCTGAAGATGCTCTCTGGCATTTATGGGGTAAGCTTAGCTAAGCATTCCTCTGGTGCTGAGGGAGGTTGCTAAATGCTTAATTTTCACTCTGAGTGCTGTTTCCAAGGATATATGCAGTAAAAACCAGTGCATTGTTGCAGTCTCCTTCTAGCAGTTTTCAGGACAGCACGAGTCACCTGCCAAAGAGCACTGCAAGAATGTCAGAGCACAAACAGAGCTTTACACATTTCAGCTCCGTGTGCCAGTTGAACAAAAACCTAGCACTGTAATATGCAGAATGAGCCCAAACAGAGCTATCAGAGCATTTCTGACATTTTGTCTGGTGTGCTACAAGTGGCACATGTGCTGCAGTGATTTGTAATATTTGGGGCTAACAGTCTGAAACATTTGTTCCTGTTGGTGGTCGCCCTAGAGCAGTTCCTTGTCACCCTGCCTCTGTTCCTCACTCTACCAAGGTGCCCAGGTCATCACTTGCAAAGATGCTCCATCCACTGGACAAGGAAAAGGGGAAAGTGCTGTAATTTCTCTGGGCTCAGCTCATTCCCCAGGGTCTGTGCATATGGCACTGCCTGAGAGCAGCTGTTGTATTCCTGAAGTTCCTTAGGGTGCCCTAAAGTGAAACACTTCCTTTCTATTTGATAACAGGATTGAACTTCATGAAAAATTCTGCTTTGGGTATTGTTGTTGGGCTTCTTTCTGAGAGATCTAGACCTGAAAACGGATGAAACATGAGAATTTAAACCAAATTTCTGGTAATCCTCTTTTTTTGTTTCCCTGACTCCAAGCTCCTTTGATATGGAGGGTCTGGTCACTAAAACTGTATCATGAAAAAGTCAGTCTCCATTTCCTAGAACACAGCCAATTATTTAATACCATTTTGGAATTAGGTTGACAGTTAAGGACTGGTATCTTTCTGGTATTTCAGCAGTCATAAAAGAGCCTCAGCATTCCTGTGAAAGTTTTAATACTTTAGAAAAAATATTCTTAAGAGGGTGAAGTCAGTAAAAATCTGGAATATTTTATTGGCTTTGTACTGCATTTTCTAAGAGAAGGGGAAGTCTAGAACAGTGGGAAGTCTAGAACAGTGGGAGTCATGTTTTCTGCTCAAGAGTTAAAAACACAGCATTTCTTTGACATCAAAAAACTGCTTTTCAAACCAAATAACTTTCAAAATAATGGGAGAGATGGAGTAGTTGGGAAAGCATTATGACTTCACCATGTACAGCTGCATGAAATGAGGAAAAAAATTGGGTAACTCACATTCTTTTTTTTTTTTTTTTTTT
>VZUA01039072.1:6461-19171 GCA_013401035.1 Horornis vulcanius
AACAAACACCCAAAAAACCCACAACAGTCAAAGGATTTATTTTTAACGATGTTTTCAATAGGGTCCATCCCAAAGCTCTGAGGAATACTTACTGATTGAAAAAGATCATATGAAGCACAAGGATAGCCTAAAAATCCATCTGGGTAGATGATACTGTCCGAGTAATACTTGTAACTCCTCAAGTGATTGCAAGCCACGAAGTCCCGAGTTCCTATGAGAAGATGCCTCCAGGTTATTCTCCTTTTCTCTTACCACTCAAGGGAAGAACCCCACGTCAGTGACGTGCATCACTCCTCCTCAAAAGCCTCCTCACAATTCTTGGAGTATCAAACATCAGGTTGGAACCTTACTCGCTTCTGATGCACTCACGCCCTAAGGAATGTCACTGGCCCAACAGGTATAAAAGGCAAACTTGAGATGCTTTGTGGAGACCGATTGTGCAGCTCAGCCCAGCCCCTGCCCCTCAAAAAACACTTATTCAAGCAATCTGACCGAGTTTAACAATAGAAACCAGAGCTGCCTGAAGCAGGTCTTTTGTAGGCAACAGTTTCATTACCATAACAAAAGAAAACCAAATGAAAAGTATTTAACAGTGAACTTCCTAGGGCAGTGCTGATTTGCTCCAGCTGAGGGCTTCAAAACAAAATTATTATTATTTGGGGGGTGCTTAAGAAAGGGAGACTCTTAAAATTAAAATAATGAATATATTATTTTCCTTTGTGTTGCCTGTATTTTCCTGACGTTAAGCTAAAAAGAAGACCATATACTACGCAGTTATTTCTTTGTGCTTTAATTCCCCATTATTGGTAACAAGTTTACTCTAGCAAAAAAAAAAAAAAAAAGGGGGGGGGGGGGAGAATGAAAAAGTAATGCTTTGCTTTGAATAAAAAAAGCTGCACTGAATAAAACCTTGAGTAAAAGGCTAGCTATCACAAACCAGTTAATGGATTCCCAGAGTTTAAGGTGTTTGCAGTAGTGTAAGGAAAAGCTCAGATAATGTACTGAAAAATCTCCACAGCAGAAATCTTCGGGATTTTTAATTTATTTTTTTAATTCTATGTGCAATTTGATTTTAGAAAGATGCACAGGAATCCTCTGATACTTCGGGATTTTATTATAACCACATAAAACAACAAAGAACAGTGTATTTGAGAAACTACATGCCAATCTTTTTTTAGCTGCCTAAAAATAGACACAATGACATCACTTCAATGCAACTCAGATTGTAATCTGTAACGTAACAAGAAGTTGAATTAATTACTCTTTCTCTGAAGATTTCAGCTGCAGACACTCTCCCAGGAGCAGTTGTGAACATCTTTGCCCAATTCCACCAGTGCTGCTGCTGGGCAATTAGACACAAAATGCAATGTGTGTTAAAGACCCCTCAAAATTTTTGGCACAGCTCCAGCAACTTTTGTTTCTGATATTAGATCCTTCAGAGGAAACACATTTTCCAGGGGCAAACCTTTTGTCTTGTTTATTTTTTAATAAGCTCTGGAAAAGTGGTGTGTTTTGAGCATTTTAACAGTTTCACTGCAGTGTGCAGCTGCCATTGCTGGTGGATACACCAAAAGCTAATGTAAAACACCTGAATTAAGGGAAGATCAGTGACTGCACTTTGAGGGGTGGCCTTCCCCTAAATTTGTTATTCAAACAATGCACTTACCTTCCCAGATGCCATCTAGATCCACGATCTGTGAGACAGGGTTCTTATCACAGCCAGGCATCTCCTCTCCTCCATTGGGGTAAAAGTCAATATGTCCTATAGCTGGTTTTATGCCAAAACCTGGAGCATTTGAAACAGGGGTAAGCATGTTTTAAGTTAATGTTGTCTCATACCTGTAGCTGCTGGCTTCAAGTTTGCCTGTGCACGGTGTTTTAGGACAGGAGTAACTCAAGTGGTGAATTTGTTCTGTTCAGCCACAGCACAACAGCCTCAGTGAACAATCAGAACACTTAAGTGCCACAGGGCGTAAATAATTCAGTACAGTAAATAATAAATATCAGTACAGTAGAGCTGCACACTCACCTAAGTTGGGGATTGTGGGAGCTGAGTCTGTGTGGATAACATCAACAAAGTCTGCATCAGATTTGTCCAGTCTGACTTCAGTTGGAGTGCCTTGAAAATAAGGTTGTGCAGGGTCCAGTCCTGAGAGAAAAAGAGTCATGTTATGTATAAATAAAAAGATGTAGGTGTAGAATCATCTTACATTTCGTTAGTTGATTGTATATCATGGATATCACAAATAGAGTTGCCTATGGTTCCTTATGTCTAAGTAATATAGGCATTAATAAAATGAGGATTTGTGCTATCTCTTACCAAGTGGTTTTTCTCCCAGGAAGTCACCTGAGGGAAGCCTATGAAATTTTACTGCTTTACATACCTAGAGCAATATTGAATGGCAACACTTGGAATCAACTTCTTTTTTTTTTTTTTTTTTTTAATTGGACTTCTCTTTAATAACATTGCTCAAACTGAGGTTACTGTGTCTTCATCCCAAATAACTGATCCCTCTGTGTGGTTTCTAGAGTCCCCTGCTTGAGAGGACTCAGGAATTTGTGCTGATAGCATCCCACCTGCTTGGAGGTGTTGCAACCTGCCTGCCTACCTCAGGCTCCAGTCAGATTTGGGGAAAAGCATCTAGTTTTGAAGCAATGAGCTTTGCTTTTGAACCTAGCAGAAAATGGATTCAATTTGGTTCCCAAATTGCTGCAGCAATTTCAGGTGCTTGTAAAGCCTTGCAAATTGCACAGTTTTTGCTGCCTTATACTCACATCTGTTCTTGTCCCTAGGCAGCACATTTTGGGCTTGCTTTTAAACTGAACTTTGTAGACTATTAGTCCAAGTTTCACCAAGCCTGAAATCCCCAAGGAAAAATAACAGTTGAAAAGGGTTTTGTTAATAATGTCCAAAATTGTCTTTTATGCATGAAAGGCCACTCTGCTTAATGCACAGTGCCCTTGGCATTGCCTACCTGATGAATAAGGAGATCAAACCCACAGCTTTAAACTCTGGAAGTGCTGGACATGTTAAAAAAAAAAATCCCTTTGCTGTGTGCAAGCAAAATAATTATCACACCCTTTCCCCTGCACTTAGCACAGCCCTGCTCCTTGGGGTACAGTGTGAAAGGGCTGGGTTCTACAATATTCCAGTTCCCCCTGAGTACAGTCAGAGGGGCAGGAGAGCAGCAGGGTTTAGGTGAGGGTGGCTGCAGCACTGACCTGTTATCCGGCCGATGCCCGGGCGCCTCCGGCCAGCCTCGCCGGCAGCGTGTGCTCCCAGGCTGTGGCCAATGATGTGCACATCAGCTGGGGAGTACCCATAGTCATCCTGACAAAACAGCAACAAACATCGCTCTGTCTGTTTGCATCAGCAACACAGAAGACTTAAAAGGGGCTGGAGAATGGCTTTTAATTTGCCTGCTGACTCAGTAACTCCCATAGGATTTCAGCGTCTCTTTTGCCAGTTACTTCTGTCCAACGGACAGATTTTCCAAACCTCCTTATTCAGCTGCTGCCCTGTTTTGGAGGTTGTTATAACTCCAGACAGCTCTGTCAAGAGTCCTGAGAGGCTCTGTATCATTCCAGAAGGGCCCCCTAAGGTTCACAGAGTGCTTGCCTGGCTTGCAAGGGTCGGCCAGGCAGGAGTTCCTGGTCACACCTGGCAGCACCAGCACAGCTGGGGGAGGGCATCAGAGGAGAGATGCTCTCAGCCTTTTTGGGCAGGAATTCAGTAGCTGCACTGCAGATGTGGAGAGGGAGAGGAGGGTCAGAGCGCTGCTAGATGCAGCATACTCTTTGGTTTCAGTTATTTATAGTCCTTTTATGGGAAATTTGTGTTGAAAGCAATTAGACTAAGAGAAGGCTTCAGACCAAGCTTCACTTCCCGTGTGGAGCTGGCAGCAAAAGGGGGCACCTCCTGTGGGTTTGGGGACTGTCCACCACAGCTCTCCCCAGGGCACCTCCTGGGTCCTGCTTGTCCCCAGCCAGTGCTGCCAGCTGGTTTTCTGGCGTTTTTGTGAGCTCTTTGGTTCTGTCTCTGTGAAAAAGAAGCTTGCCATATCCATTATTTCTGCATATTTAAAAGTTTTGCACTGCATTGGTTAGCATCTACAGAGTAAGTCTTTGGCTGTACTATGAGAATTTCTTGTAGAAATTATTTCTACAAATGTATTTCCTCTCCTTAAGTTAGCAGGCCCTGCTGCTATCACACAGTACCCTCCTTTGAAAAAAAAAGTTAGTTTTCAACACAACTGATTGTGGAGTAGAGAACAGTATTTTCTGCTGGCTACATCCACATTTGTGAAGGTTCCAGAGCTGTTTTTCTTTGAATCAATATTTTAGCTATAGCTTTAGAAACAGCAGGCTCTTACCATGAGAGCATTTACAAAATAAGCGATTTCAGCGCCCACGACGCGGACGTTGTTGGATGCCTGGGTGTACTGACACAGTGCACCTTTCTTCCAGCTCACACAGATGCAGTTCACATCTTCCACTGTAAGCATCCTCTGTTTTGTAAAACAAAGGTGAAAAACACGGTAAATACAGTATGGGATCAGTTCATGTTGGTCACTGTGGCTCAGCTACCAAATGTTGTGTGAACTTGTTTGAGAATGTTTTGAAAACTGAAGCTGTAGCATGGATGTGTGCTCAGAGGGGTTTGTGCGATCACACAATGCTGAAAGAGGGTGATATGTAATGTAGTAATCGTTTCAATTACCCAGAGCAGTATTTTTTACAGAAAGGAAAACTATATCAATAATGAAACTTTCAATTTTTAATTTCAATCAAACTTGATATGTAACACTAAATAAGAGCTTTACTTATTCTCTTCAGTGATTTAAAAGTACTACTTTAACTCAAATTCAATTAAAATATTTTTGATAGTAAAAGTCAAGGGTGGTTTTCTGATGCGGATTTGCAAGAAAGAGAATGTGTTTTATTAAGATGGTGTATAAACTGTGGGCGTTCATTTGGGATTTGTGGCTTTATTTGGAAATATCCATATGCAGGCAGACATTTTGCTACAGAATCAGAAGCTTTACTGTTCTCATATGAGCTGGATTGTTTGACTAAAAGTATTTTGTTTTAGCAGCTTAAGTAATGGCAACAACAGACAAAGGACAAAAAGGGCAATAAAAGTGAGCATACTAGAAGTGGTAAAAATCAATATGCAGATAGGGTTATTGCTTAATGGGAAGGAAAGCAAGTAACAGATACACATAGGAGGGTCGATGTATTCACAATCCCCTTTGCTCCACTCTTTATTGAAAAGATTCACTGAGACCAATTTCTTTCTAAATATAAACTAGAATATTGTGATAAAACACAGACAACTGTAATAGATTAGAAATTTAAGGATTTATGCCTGGAAAATTGATCTAATGGATTTAAGGGACAAGCTGAAAAAGTTGTGAGCTATCTCATTGATTGTGAAGTTCAAGGAAACAAACCTCTATTTTGAGAGTGCAAAATGTAAGACAGAAAATTATAAAAAACATCAGTCTGCTTCTGATAACTTAAATTATTAACTGTGAAATCCAACAATTATCCATAATTTTTCTTTTCTTTTGATCTAGCATCAAAAAGGAGGAGGTAAAGGGAATGCAATAAATGCAAAATACCTTGATTTTAGTTTCACTTTGTTCCTCATAGCTTTATTGTAAGTAAAATAGGAATACATAATTTTAAAAAATTGTAGTTGTGTTAGTGGTTGAAAAACCTTATCCTCAAAGTGACATCAACTGGCCTTTTGCTCTGTCCTGCATGACTAAGGGATTTCATTATCTCCAGCTGCAATTCAAAGCATGGTTGGAGGACTTGAGAAAACCACAAGCTGAAATTGCACTTTGCATAGGGACAGGGTTAAGAAATAATTTGTGGAATGAGCACAAAAATCAATAAAGCAGAGTGCTTTACTACAATCAATGCTCATAGCAAGTCCTAGATTGAAAGCTTTGTTCAAAATGCTCCCCTTGGGGTTTCCTTTGGATGTACATTTTCATGTCTTTATTGCTTTTGGTAATGGCCAGCCCAAGTGCTCAGTTTCCAGCACCCACATGGCAGGCCAAACCTTCCTGACAGACCTTCCACATCTAGAAACCTTCTCTTGGCTGGAGAAATAGGATGCAGAAACTATGAGTCTGCAGTTATTTCTGGAATCATCTCGATCCCAGCCAGTATCTTGCTCCAGGATTTGTGTTTTTTTTACCAAGTAAAAGGGCACTTACTGAGTCAAATCTTCTCACTCACTCGCTAAAGAGAAAAGCTGAATGCATTTTACCCCATGCCTTTCCTCAAGGTACAAAGCTACATATTCAATTTGGTAACAATCTGAAAATGTGAACTAGTTTTCACTTTCTTATCACTACAAATACCATGAGAAAAATTGGTTCAAAATAGAGAAAACTGACAATTTATATGAATGTGTTTATAAATGCAAACTAAGGGTGTCCCTGTGGTACCTACCTTGCACATGTCTGACAGCCAGTTTTCTTCTCCATTGTCTACAAATCCATGCACAATAAATTTGGTCTTCCTGGTTGCATTAAAATTTGAGACCTTGATTGTTGACTTATCAACAGCAGACACCTCCTACATTAGTATAGATTTTAAAATAATTAAATTAGCATAGATAAGATCTTAATAAACCTTTAAATCTGCTTTCTGTAAATAGGTTTTCAAAGTTGCAAAGACCTGAACTGTGCTTATCTGTGCAGGTGTTTAAAAGTTTTGCAGTGTTGAACTGATCTGCAAGAGTGCACATGAAGGTTTATGTGCATCTCCATTCAAAGCAAGATTTGACACCTATCTTAGAACAGACAAGACTCCAGTGTCCTTTGATTTTATCTGTGGAAAAAAATTACCCCCAAATCCTCAGTTTCCCAGTAGTTCTCAGTGGGGATCCTCCCAAGGAGAGGAAGAAACCTCCACTTGAATAAAGTGCAGGTTTGGTAATTTTTAACACTTTTCAGGAACACAGCTGGAGTCTGTGTTTATTACCAATTTTTGTACGTGATTCACTAATGTTTAAACCACAACAGCTCTTACTTGAAAGTCATCAATGTTTTCTCTAGTGTACAGGAGGAAGCGAGTGTCTATACTCTCTGGTTTCCAGGGTAATTTGTAGACTGGCCTTTCTGCAGTCCCAGACCATGGCATATCATCTGTGAAGCACCCAAGCCTATCAAAGCAAACTTCTTCGCCTGTAGCATCTAGACCAAAACAATAATTTGTGAATTAGCAGAGAAATGGAGCAGTCAGAGCTCATAGCATGGCTTCTCTGGGGGTCTTTTTTTCCTTGCAAACCCCACAGTTCACAGAAAGCCAAGCCCAGCAGTTGCTCTTCCCCAGATCTTGAGAGGTTGCAGTTTACCTCAAGGAGAGAAGCCACCCTATGCTCATCAAAAAAAGCCTTCAGAGGAGTTCCTCTGTGGTATCCTGTGCAATACCTTGGGAATCCTCCCTCAGCTGTTGCTTTGCCCAAGGCTGACACAGCTGGTGAGTTTCTCCTAATGCCAAGCCAAAATACTGTAGGTAACCAGCAGTAAATTGAGACTGTGCTGAACAGCTTACATGAGAAGTCTTACACTACACAAGCCAGTATCTTCTGCTGAATATAAAGCTACACCCTCATTAGACTGCCTCATTAGACCCTCTGGCCCTGGCCTTTTTTTCCATTTCCATCACTAATAAGAGTAGAAGAAATAATTCCCTGTGTTTAACAGAGCAGTAGGTTTGTTCTGAGATAGGAAACATCAGCTTTTCTTGCTCACTCCTGAGGCAGAATTCCCAGAGGGGAGAAGAAAGACAACACACATACTCTCATCTCACCATTCCTGTATGGAAAGGTGAACCACATTAACCTCAATCAGTAAGTTTTAAGGCACCAGGGTGTAGAATAATACCCAGAAAATACGTGGAAAATATAGCAGCATAGAAAGGCAATACAAACACTAACCCCATATGCTTACCTTCTGCTGCGCTGAGCAGAAACAGGGCAAGAATCCAAACTCCAAGCATCTGGAACAGTAGAAAAAGAAGCAGCTAGGATTTGCTAACCCACTTATTTAGCACACTCAGCCCCCTGGTGCTGAATTTTCTCAAGGTGGACAGAGTGCCTGTTGTTTCTGCAGAATGTATCCCTGGCTGCTGTGTGTGCCAGACGGGTGTGAGTCAGCTCTGTGTTTGCTTGCTCCAGGAGAGATTGGGGGGCCATAAATATACAAAAGCACAGCTTAAATCCAGGGTGATTTTTTTCCTTCTAATCAGATGTATAGGAGGTACTTTGGAATTAGCATTAGGACTAGCAGGACATGAGCTGCCATTCCCCATCACAGTCCTGTGCTGTGAGAAGCCACAAATCTGACAAGGTACGAGGAAAAAACCCCAGACCTGAACTACTTACAATGCAGGCTTGAAGCTCCTGGCATAAATGTGTGAACTTTGCATGTCCTTTTAATAGTCTTCTTTATCCTTGGAAATGTTTCTAGAAAGATAGGGATATTTGTTTCAGCTTATAGTTTATAGATAAGCTGGGAAACCACCTTAATGTTTGCTTTCTCTCATAGCTCCAAAATCCATGGACGTAGATTCTCTTGAATCAGTGAGCTGGATCCCACACTATGATTGGAGCTCCAGAGGCTGGTAATTCCCAGGCAGCAACTCATCAGGAGTGGCCCATGAAGGAGAATGATATGAACCTGTCTGGTCTTGGCTGGGAAGGCTTTTATTTTTGGTGTTGTGTAGTTGTGGTGTAGGATATCTCCTGGGGGAGTTAGTAGGGAACCACATCATTTTTAAGTCCCATTCCTTGCCCTGTATCAAGTGACTTCAGATGTGAAATGCTCCTGTGTTTTCTGGGTCTTTTGATGAAGGCTTATCCCTCTTGGAAAACTCTTAATGGGCTTGGTATATTCTTTTCATAGTGAAAGAGTTTGACCTTCTCCTGGCATCCCCTTAACTTCCTTGCTGAAATAAGTAGATGTAGAAGGACAGTTGTGTAACCCCTGGGATCTTTTCTGTACTACCCATGCAACCCAGGCTTTGAGAAAAGTTCTGAGTGATGAACTGAGAGTAAACACACTGGGAACATACACAAATGATATACAAAATTCCCCCAGACATTGAGATATGGCTGGAATGCTACAATGCTCTGTAGATTGCTCTAGTAGAAACATCCACTAAAAGGTGAAAAGCAGCCTGTACAAATGAGCAAGACTAGGTCTGGCAACCCCTGTTTGTTTCTAGAAGAAGGCTCTAAGTGAACTCAAGAAGAAATGGGACCTGAGCTGACTCCCCTTAGAGAGCTTTGTCAGCTTGGCTGTACTTTATGGCCTTATATGTTTGCAGAGTTGATGTTCCCTGATCTCCACTTCTGGGAATGACCAAACGGACACCAGGGATTCCACTGCTATCATCGGTGCTAATGGAGTTCACTTCTTTAAACAGCTAAATTTTATTTTTTATTAAGATACCAGCTTTCATACTGGTTTAGAGCTCAGTGCTCCTGTCTTTAGTTGAAGTGAGGTTTTGGTTTGTAAATAGATTTGTAACAGTGGAATCAGTTCATGCCCCAGTGCACTGACAAGATTTAGCACTTGATCAAAACAAAGGGGGAACAGTTTTTCCCATTTCCTATAAGAGCTGGTGGAAAAGATTTGAGTTAGGATTTTATCTGTTAGTCTGCTGCTCTTATTCAGTACTGTAATAATACAGGCCAGACAGAATAAATGGACAATTCCTTAGGCCATGGTCAGCTGGATTTCAGCTGCTTGCTTCTCCTTGGGGAAGGCTGGGCAGTGCTGGGATGCAGGTCCCTCAGTACAATGCAGGATGCTCTGTGCCTGGAGGAGATGCTCTGGTCCTTGTGGCCTCACAGCTAGGGGCTTTGGAAGAAGGATGGGGTTTGAGTTTAAAAAAAAAAAAAAAAAGTGATAAANTGCTGCAGGATGCTGTGGCTCTCTCTTGGGACTCTGTGGAGCTTCCCAGCACTGTTCACATTTTTCTTGCCATGTGTCAATTCCCCAGGAGACTTGCAGGACTCAGAACTGCAGGTCTCTCTGGCTGAACCTCAGACTTCTGTTTAATTATGCTTTTAATTTTTTACACACTTGTGTTTACTTAAGGATACAACAGGTTGGGGATTTTCTTTAAAAAAAAATTCATTCAGAAGCCTATACTCATAAGTGTGTTCTCATGGTGTTTCTACTCCTATCTCTTAGAACTTAATCTGCCCAAGGGCTTGTATGTCATTTATCAAACATGGGGAAATGGGAGTAAATAAATTATTAACTTTCTTCTTAATCATCAGCTTAGAGTTTGGGTTTTATACTTGAAAAAATATCCACTGCCTTGGTCTTTTACAGCTGCAGAAGGCTCACTCATGCCATGCTTTGCAGAGCAGTAATGCTCATTTTTGATGTGAAATCGTCAGTGCCAGGTTTTGCAAAGCCTGGTTCTTTCCAGGACTGCCAGTGGCCACTGCAAATGTTTGTGTTTGAAATTAAACAGTATCCAGGAGCGGGGATTCAGTGTTTAGTCCTTCCAAAGTGGGGAGCACTCAAGGTTTGCCTTATCTGCGTTTTCCAAGCAGGTGCAGGTGCAAAGGGCTGCAGGTACCAAGGGCTCACCTGCTGCAGGAATCACCTGCCCTTGTGCTGCTGCTGACTCATCCCACAGTGTCTGCTGAGGGCAATGCTCTTGTGTGGGGCTGGAAAGCCCTGAACAGCAGCACAGGCTGCAGAAAGGTGTTTCAGACCTGCAGGGGTGTTCTGAGGACACGTTGCCTTCAGAGTGTTTGATAATATCCCAGATTTTCTGTCTATCACTGTAGTGGGACTCAGTTCTTGCCTTGAGGAACAGGCAGAGTGAGACTGTGCAGTGTTTTAAATGGATTTTAGTATGTGTGGTTTCTGGTTGCTCCATAGTTACGAGCACAATAAATGTGGCTCAAACACCAAAAACATTGACACGTGTGTTTGCAAAGAACTGAAAAAAAAACCCAACAGAGCAACTTTTTTTTTTTTTTGTAGATTTGCTTTAATTGTGGGGTTTTTGCCAAGATTTCCATACACAAGACTGAGGGTTTACTCAGCTGCTGTGTACAGACCTTGGGGACCTCTAGCAAGGTGTAAGTAACTGAGGATCTCCATATGCCACAGTTCCATGGCCACAGAAAGTTGACCTAGGAAGAAAAAAAATGCTTGAAACAAGATTTATCTCTTTTTGCCCAATGAAAAATGAAAGGGTATCAGCTGCCACCTTGAGAGTTGTTAGTCCAACCCATAATCCCACTGAAGGCTTCCTAAAAGCTTGCTACCAAGATTATTAGCATCTGCTATTAACAGTAACAAGGTGAAATTTCTTCTTTTGTGGACCAGCTGTAAAATTTGAGGTTTGGTATGCTTTGTCTTGGTTTGTAATTGTTTTGCTGTGGAAAAGCAAATTTCAAATTATTCTTTGCTGCATTTTTTCCAGTTATTCCCAGTTATTCTGGTGCTTAGTCAAACATCTGATTTTTCTAATTTTTTTTTTTTCTATCTAAAATGCAATGCCTTGTCCTTTTTCTTATTGAAATTTATGTTGTTGATTACAAACCATGTGTCCAATTTAAGACCATTTCTCCATCTTTTCTCTCAGGGTTGTTTCACTTGCCTTCTGACCTCTAAATGGGATACACTTACCTATGTCCATCTGCTCCATGTATTATATTGACTGTTTCTGCTCCCAGTCTTGCCCAGAGCAGAGAGAATACGGCTTTATTCCAGAGAAATTCAATTTTTGTAGTATTTTGGGGGTTGATTTCAACATCAAGATACTCTGTGTAAACATCATCTTGAGAGAGGTCTCCACTGTGAATAGAAGGAATAAATGAGATCACCGAAATAAATCACATTCTCCACATATTTTAAGGTTTTCCCTGTTTTACAATAGAAATTTGTTCCCCCTTTTTGCTGTTCTTTGTAAGAGCACAGGGCACTATATCAGGGCTCTGAATGAGGAGAGGATGAAAACCAGTAGAGAACACTTTAAATGTGTTATTTTAATCTGTTCTGTGGCCATGGGGAGATGACAAGAGTGAGACTGGGGCTGTCCCCACAGCCCTTGTGGGGTGAGTTTACAGGGATCACTCACCTGGAGTTCAGAAACACAGAATTCATGGAAATGGAAATGCTTTCCATCTCCTTTTTACAACCATCCATCTGCCCTCGTGGTTCTTACCTAAGCAATAATTCTTTCCTATCTGATGCTAAGCAGAATATTTGCAATGCAGGATGAGTGTTAACACTGCTTAAATAGGTGGATAGTATGTAGATTAATGTTAGCAGCATTAAATACTGTAGAAAAATATTAATTAAACTTACCTGGCAACTTCGTATTCTTTTGAGTTCCCCTGTGTGTCATAGTAAACCAGGTTTATGTCTCCCCTCGTTTTCTTCACACCAGACAATTTGATAAATACCTTTTGTCTCCAAGCTGCATAAATAAAAACAAAACAAAACAAATCCAGATGATCATTGGTGAGCTTGAATGCTACATTACATAAATAATGTAGCATTTTCTGTCAGAGCTATTAGCAGTTATTTATAGAAGCAGCACAGGTGCATGGCTGTAAATCACATCAAGGCAGTTTTCAAACTTGTGAACAACTGTAACAAACCTACACTTACTAGCAAAAGGCTCATCTGCTGCTGTATTTAAAAAATACT
>VZUA01039146.1:5217-15704 GCA_013401035.1 Horornis vulcanius
TATCAAAATTGGTTTTGAGAAGTCAGAAATTAAAGGAATTTTCAACATGGATTAATACTTCATTTTTTTGTAAGGTGGAAAGGAAGAAATAATTGCATGTCTGAGTTATGCCACGATACACTTCAAGACTTCAGGAGTTTTAGGAACAATATCTGATGAATATTTGTATGAAGTCTCATTTTTCTCCTTTTTATCTGCCTTCCAACCTTCAGAAGTCCATGCTAAGTTTTGGATTCATAATTCAGAAGGTCTATAATTACTATCTCCAAAAACACAGCCAGCAAATGCAATGTCAATAGGCTCTTAAAACAAGAGGAACCCTAAGTGACAGTTACGTTCTTGAGGGGTTCTAGAACTAGTCTAGCTGTGAAACAGCCTCTTTACTGTATAATGATTAAAAACAGCAGGGACCAAGGGACCTTAACAGGCAAGGAGGCTTTCTTTCCTCCAGAAACACGGGACCAAAATTCAGGTCATAGAAGTGTTTCAAGATGCCCTTTTTACTTTGGCCCTTCAAAACATTTCAAGAAACTTTTTAAGTTAGCCAGTCATCCTAATCCCCTCACAGACAACAGATATAATTATATGGTTTGTCTTTGGGATAGACAGCAGCAGCACCTCAAAACAACAAAACAAAAAAACCCAAAAAAACCCACACACAAAAATAAAAAAACCTACTTAACACTTCAATCCAATGGCGTTCAATCTACACGTTGAAACTTGATATAGTGGCTAAAAATACAGATTTAGATCTTTGCAGTTAGTTTCATCAGACACTGAAACATAAAACCAGAGGTCTCTACACATGCAAATCAGTCCCTTCCCCACATTAAGGTATCAGGTACTGGCTGAACTAGTCTAGTTAAATGGTTTGAATAGCATAAAGGTTTACTGATTAAAAAAAGATACAAATAGAAAATCCAACAAACAGATTTCTCCATCTTCCATACCTCTTTCTTCCTCGTGCTTTTTCGCTGAGGCACTCTTAGGTCTTCCTCTTCCTCGTCTGCTATGATCTGAATGGCTGTTAGACCTGGATCTTTTTCGGTTTTCTAAGTCTTTATTTACTGCAGAATTTATCTTCTCTCGCTTAACTCTCTCTGTCCGCCTCCTTTTGGCCTCACTCTTGTTTTCTGTGCAAATGAACAGAAATGGCATGATCCAGGGTTGTTTTCACCTTTGTTCTTAATTTACTCTTCATGTTGACCCCACCCTATCAACCTTTTCCTTTAAAGTGGTCAGATGCCTATACCTTTACAGAACACTTGTGTCTGCACAATATCCATGCAGAAATTAAGGTGCCAGATCCAGAAGGAAGCCTCACTTCTTCATTCCAAGGATCAACCCTTTAATTACTTCAAAAGCATTTTGCAGCATGTTTGCTGGTACACAAGTAGCTATTTCCCAAATAAGATGGGGACACAAAATGCACACATCACAGCCTTTAAGACACCCCATTATATCTCTTCCACTAGAAAAAGTTTATCATACAGCAAACACCACAGCACCTGGGCTTCTTATGACACTAACAATGAAACCATTGCTGCTGCTGGCACAAATCAAATGCTGAGTCAATGTCAGTAAATGCCACAAAACACACCATATGTGTCCCACCACATCCTACCTGGGACAAGGCCTCCTCATGCTCACTGCTGAACAGGTGTACTGTTTTCCTAAACACCAAAGTCACTAAAAAAAGGAGTTTTATCTGGAAGTTTTTACATGAGATTTATCTGGAAGTTAAGTATGAATTAATGAGCTTGGGTATCAAATATAGTACAGTCACCACAGCACACTCATGGATTAGTGTGGGCCTGATATTTCTGAGTCTGAAAGGTTTCTAGCCTGCTAGTGGCTGCAGATTTCTTCCCAAGGGAGGATTTCTCAGAGGAGCCTTTCTCTCAGAGCAATTTTTGTAAATAACCTTTCTTTCTCAGATTAGCTGCACATTTGTAAGGCTGCAGCACCACCCTACAGTAGCTGTACTGCTGAAAATACTGGAGCAACATTTTCTAAAAGACATTGTGGTTACCTTAGGAGCACAATACAGACATACTCAGTTCTCCTGTATCTCTCTGGGGAACTGATTTCCTTTGGCTGCAGCTGTCCCATTAATCTTGTACAGACACAGGGTACAGGCTGGGCAGCAGGGTCCAGTCACTAATGCTCACACAGAACCTTTATTTCACATTGTCACAACCAGGGTGAGGTAGCAGGGGAACTTCAGCAGACCCACAGCTGCCCAGGACCATGTCCAGAAGGCTTTTGAGTACCTCCAAGGATGGGGACTCCACAACCTCTGGGTCAACCTTTGCCAGTGTTTGGTGACACTCACAGCAGAAAGCACTTTCCAGAGCTGCTTTCCAGCAGAATGGCCCTCAGCATATATTCATTTTGCCTCCCCTAGTGTATTTCCTCTGTACAAAGCTGAATTATACAGATTATGGCCTTCAGCTTCATTTGGTTACTTTATCAAAAGAGCGAGAAGAGGAAAGAAAATTGACCAACACTTCCAATCTACCACAGACATCTCTAAACCTCCTCTACCTTGAAAGTTCAGTTGTCAGCATAATGTCATTTAATTCCTACAAGTGGTAATCTACAACTATCCTTCAAAACACTGATATAAAACATCAAATTGCTGACTTCCATTTTGTAGGTCTGGTAGATCATTTTAAAAAGTAGATACTATAGATCAGATATTTGTTGGGTTTGGGTCAGGTTTTTGGGGTTTTTTTTTTTAATATATTTCTTCCCTGTCAAGCTCTTTTTCTGACTAATTCCTTCTACTGGAGGAAGTGATATAAATGAACACAAGGAGAATGCTATTCATGCCAGAAAGCACATTTAACTGACTTCTTACTGTGTCCATCAACAAAAGACACACAAGTCAGGCACAAAAAAAGCACTATTTAATTTCATCATGGAGAGAGAATAAAGATCCACCCAGTTTTAGATTAAATATTAAGACAAATTTTTTATTTTCAAAAAACCCAGCTTCAATCAGCATGGTGCTCTGAAATCAGATCCTTTTGGGACCTCTACACATTTAGCTTCAAAACAGGATTAACACAAAGCATTCTGTAAGAGGTTATTTTGCATAGTGATCAATGTGCACAGCTAGAACACATACAGAATAAATGCCAACATCATGAGTACAAAGGCAGACTGAAAACACCAGCTTTCCTCCTCTCCCCAAAATTCAAGAAAAATTCACATATTTGAGCCCTACCATACACAAATTCAAGGGAAAGTGAACTGATAATAGTCAATTTACACAGAGAAGTAAAACACTCTTATCTTTTGCCTCCAGGAAATAAAGGGCCAGAACTGTTGCTCCCTTCTCCCCCCTCTGTAAGCTTTACCTGTGATGGGTGGTGATCTCTCAGCACGTTTAGCATGCAAGAGCTTTCGACTGATAAATATGTAGCCACAGGGACAGGATTTACATGCAACAGGAACCTGGGAAAACAAAAGACAAGTTTTTCAGATAATTTTAAATTATGACAAAACTCCTGTCCCATGAAGAAAAAAAACCACACTTAGTAACTCACATTTTGTCCTCAGAGATAACTCTTCAAACTCAGTCTGTACTGCAAATTATGGCCTGTCCTGTTATTGTATTTCAACATAATAAAACCAGATTCTGCTGCAAATTGCTCACCAAGCCTTTTCTTCATGCAGTTGTTAAAAATCAGGCTTGAAATGTACAGCTGTTGTGATTGCTTTGCACTACTTTTCCCCAGACTGACAGGAAGGGGGTGGGGGAAAGTAGAGAGCATTAAAGGAAGGCTGAATTAAAATAGAATTACAATTTCTCTTCAGAGCTCTCAAATATCAGCAGTCAAATCAGTCAGACACTTCCAGTTTTGCTTCCTCTACTTGTAAAAAAAAATAATTATGAGTTAAAACCGTCAGTACATTGTGAATGCATTCACTTTCAGCAGCATTTGAAAGCAGCTCCTTTAGAGAAGAGCAGCTTTAGAAGCACAATGGAGCCTGAAGCAAAACAGATGCATTTGTAGCACACTCTGCTCCAGCGCTGCAGACAAGGCCGGGTGGGTACAGAAGGACCTCGTTAATTCAAAATGCAAATAATCCAGCCCAGCCAGGCAAGAACTGACTGCAGGCCCAGGAGTTTGAGAGAATACAGCGCCTCAGCTAAGCAGACAGCAGCAGTATGCTCCCCCAGAAAATAACAATGTAAAACACGAAATGCCACATTTAATATGAAAAATAACAAAAATCCACTCGGAGCAATTTTAAAAAAGCAACACTGATAAATTACAAAACTCATTACCTCAGTGCCAAGATCTTTAGAGATTTTTTTAGAGCAGTAAGGAATACACCATGTTGCTTTGATTAGGTTTAAGACTGAAAACACAAATCAAAGCAAGTTTAGGCAGAGATCTGGAAGAGATTAAAAAACACACATTAAAGTGGAGTCATGCTGAAGCATGATAGTGGTGGGGGAAAGGCAGGAGGCAATTTCTCAAATGCAATTCTTTAAGACAGGTCACTACAAGTTTGCCAATGTCCACTGAAACAAACAGGAGCACAGAACCACAACTGCCTCCTCAATTTAACCAGACACAGAGAAGAACCAAGTTCCAAGCTTCTGCTGACTCCAAAAACCCTGCCAAATTAGTATGTGAATTTGTAAAGAGGAACTTCACTGCTACTCAGAATAAACAAATTATTTTGCTTCCTGCAGCACATTGAACTCCTGCACTTCACCCTACAAAAAGCTTACAGGTAGACTTTTTGATAGAGGTTTTGCAGAACTAGAGATTTTAACTCCCTTTATGGAGAAACTGACATAATAAAAACGAGTCCAACAGAGGTTTATTGAACTTTAAAGGTCAGAATTTAGCAGACTTGTCTTCTTGTGGGTGTAACAATACTAAAGCCCCACTATCCCGCAGATAATTTGCGTGTTCTTAAGGTGATACAGAGTTCCTGCTAAATCCATCCCTGAACATTTTGGGTTTCTCCAATAATTACCTTTCCAGGCTTGGCCTAAACAAAACAAAAAACAAAAAACAAACAAAAAAAACCAAAACAAAAAAAAAAAAAACAAAAAAAAAAACCCAAAAAAACCAAAAAAAAAAAAAAAAAAACAAAAAAAAAAACCCAAAAAAACCAAAAAAAAAAAAAAAAAAACAAAAAAAAAAACCCAAAAAAACCAAAAAAAAAAAAAAAAAAACAAAAAAAAAAACCCAAAAAAACCAAAAAAAAAAAAAAAAAAACAAAAAAAAAAACCCAAAAAAACCAAAAAAAAAAAAAAAAAAACAAAAAAAAAAACCCAAAAAAACCAAAAAAAAAAAAAAAAAAACAAAAAAAAAAAAAACACAAAAAAAAACCCCAAACAAACCAAAACAAACAAAAAAACACCAAAAAACAAAACCCAAAAAAACCACCAAACAAAACCAAAACCCCCCAAAAAACCCAACCAACGCAACACTGGCAAAGCCAGCCAAGGGGATTGGAACAGAGTCAGTATTTTTCAACGAACTCAGCGGTGTTTAACAGAACAATACTGTTCTCGTGTTACAGGTTTAGCACGTAGGGGTGTGCACCATTTGAGGGTGGGGGGCCTGGGGGAAGGGGTTTATCACTGAAACCTATCAGTTATCCTTTGAAGAGCCAAACTGATAACATCCTGCAACATAATTAAGGCAACAGAGTCTTAAACACTATTTCACACTGTTTTAACATTTTCCTACAAAAAGGAAATTTTCTCATACAAGACATTTTACCTGATGCTAAATTAAGAAGTGATAATTATTTCCTCAGATTGACTGCAAGTACTTCAGGCTCCCTAGCTTAACGGAGATGTGCTTTGATTGTGAAAATATTGAAATATGATATATTATCTGAATTACAACAGAAAAATGTTTTGAAGTCTAAGAAGTGTTACTCAGTATTTCACTCCAATAATTGTGGCTGTCTAAATATTTCCATGCATGCCACTTCTACTGAAAAAAAATCAGAAACAAATGCTAAGCCCTTGCTTATGGAAGAATTTAAGAAACACCAGTACACGACACAGTCAGTTAAGAATTATATGAGAGTTTCCTTAAACTCTGCAAAGGGTTGACCTGTACTGTAGGCCTTAGTTCCATGCTCCTTCTCAAATATTTGGCAGTGGAAAATAAGGTCCTACGAGCAATGTGTGCCAGGGCAGGACATACAAGCACATAAAATCCATGTAAGCCACAGAAGAGTTGCTAACAGAAAATCTACATTGACAAAATCTAAAACACATGATATGCATATAAGTGCAGAACAAAGTGACAGTTTTCACGTCAGCTTAAAAAGCCTACATTTGCTTACTTATTGTTGGTAGTTTGACATTCAATACATTTATTAAAAAAACCAAAACAAACAAAAACACCACCACTCTCATATATGACTTGTCCCTTGTTTTCGTTTCTCCTTTCACCAACTGAATAACCAGAACTTGGCACACGATTCCTTTCTCAGAAATAGTATTTCACTGACGTGCTTAACGTGCATTTGCAGCGGTTGATCTGTTGGTTAAAACATGAAACGACGCCCACACACAGCTCAGCACTCCCAACTGTGCCAGGATGAGTAGGAATACTGTAAAAACTATGCAAGTCAGAACAAAAAATGTGATTTTTTTTTTTTAAGCCATGCAAGTAGAGAAACATTATATGAGGCTTTTTATTTTCTTGTAAGTATGGCTAACCCAGGAATAGGGGTGACTTTGCAGGGTCACGTAAGAGCGCCGATGTCCCCAGGAGTGCATGTGACAGGCGCTGCCCCTCGGCCGAGCCCCACGGCAGCCGCTGCAGCGCCGGGCCATTGTTCGGAGCTCCGCCGGAACGAACCCGCCTGCTTTTAATACTCACATCATTGCCAGTAAATGGAGACAAGCTCCTGACACGGCAGCGGTGCCCGGCAGCTGCCGCTCGCGTGTGAGTGTGAGCAGCTCCATTTTGTGCACACAAGGGACCCGCAGCGGGGCACCAACACCTCACGAGGGCACTTGGGCAGAAATTGCACCAAAGGGCTCGATCTCGCCGCTTCCGAGCCCACCCAGGAGAAAACAACACCTCTGAGCCCTCTCCCGCGCAGCCCTGGGCACATTAGTCATCCAAGGGGCAAACTGCATTATATAAATCACCCGGTTCATTGTATTTTTAACAGATCACACAGTTACTAAACAACAGCAGCACATAAACAAGAGGTTCCGCAGTCGCGCAGAAACCCCTCAGCACAATGCAACTACTCCACTACCCTGCCAGAGGGACGCGGTGCTCAACCCGCATTCCATGCGGAAACTGCAAAGGCAACAACCATTTAGTTGACACAAACACGGACTCGCAGCCACACGGAGCAGGTCTGCCCGCTCCGCCCTCCGCAGCCCAGCGCTCCGCCGGCAGCCGCTCACCTGCTGGTCGCACTCGGGGCAGGACTTGGTGGCCATCTTCACTTTCTTGGCCCTACTGGAGGACATGCTCGCTGCTGCCGTGGCTGGGCTGACACGGCCGCGGCCAGAGCGCCCGCCCCGGGAGGAGCCGGCGGGAGGAGCGGGAGAGAGGAGGTGGGGAGAGGAGCGGGAGGAGGTGACCAGAGGAGGAGCCGGCGGGAGGAGCGGGAGGGAGGAGGTGGAGAGAGGAGCGGGAGGAAGGAGGTGGGGAGAGGAGCGGGAGGAGGTGACCAGAGGAGGAGCCGGCGGGAGGAGCGGGAGGAGCTCCGCGCGCCCCCGACGGAGCACAAGCCCCGCCCACCCCCGCGCGCGCGAGCGGCCGGCCCCGCCCCCGCAGCTGGATTGGCTGCGCGCGGGCGGCGCTCGCAGCCCCCTGGCGGCCGCGTTGGGAACGGCCCCGGGGCTGGGGGAGCGGGAACGATGAGGGGAGCGGGGAGTGAGGGAAGCGGGAATGAGGCAGCCTGACTGAAATGTTCCTGCCGTCAGAAAGCACCAAACACCATTTCTTTGGTCTCCCCCTCAATTCAGAAAAAGACAAGAGCGCTGCAGAGGGGGATGTTTGTCGCCTACTGCACTGCTGCTTTTGGGAGCCTGGCGGTCCAAGAGCAGGGTGTCTGGCCATGCCTCCTAGTGGGGTTTCGCTCACAAATTGCATGTTTTCGAGTACAATGTCCTCAGATAACAGTGTGCAACTGCCAGACCACTATCAGGGCCAGAGCAACAGGAACAGCTATCTCAGCAGGGCCTGGATTTCTAACACATAAATTGCATTTATGTCCTAGCGAGTATCCTCCAGATTGTCGTGCCAGCCCTCTCCATCCTTACTACCAATATAGTATGGTGAATAAAGAATCAAACATAGTTTACAATGCCATCTCCTGTGCAAGTTCAACATGCTGATCTTTTTTCTTCCTCTTCCACAAGTCTCGGCCTTGAGCCTGGCTCCACAGAGGGCATGAGAACGTCCTGCTCTGTCCTTGTGAGCTCTGGGGCTCCCCACATGTGAGGTGGTTTCTGGCTGTGTACACAGTTACTAGACTGGCTCATTTGCCCTTTTCCTTTCCTCCTCGGTATTTAAGTTATGACTCAGAGGGTGGATTTGTTTCCCTGTTCTCCCTGAGTATTTTTTTCCAGCCTGTACCAGTCCTTTGGCACAGGTGTTTCTCCAGAGATACACAAAGAGAAGACAGGTTTATTTTCCATATAAACTGTGACTGCTGCCAAAATGCAAATGTGTTCTATGTAGGCACAACATCCAGATTTCATTCCTGAATCCAGAACAAATCCATGCAACCAGGACCTTGAGCTTGCATTTGGTTTTTTAAATATTTTTTCCTTCATTGGTAAGGTTCAGACACAGCAAAACATAGAAAGGTGTTGGAGGAGGATTTATGACAGCAGGGGGCTCTGCTGAGTATAGTAACAGTATCTAGTAAATAAATTAATGAATATACAAGAGAGCTCACAGAGATCTATGACGACACCCTGCTTTTCTTTATAGAGCAAATAAAGTAGTCAGTTCAACTACTACTCCATAAAAACAAAATTGTTTTCCTTACTGAATGCAACAAGATAGTTCCTAGCTAGAAAACTGATTTACCAGACATGTATTTTTCCTTTTATTCTAATTTTTTTTACACATCTTGAGTTCTGAGAGTCCAAGACTATTTCTTTTACATAATTTCCGAGGTTAATCCAGCACTGAGATAAAAACAACAAATATAATTTTAAGGGTACAGGTGCTCTCTCTCTTAACAGAGTTGAGGCACTTTGCAAAACTAAGCCTCAGTTAAAATGTGTTTTGCACCAATTTAAAATAGAAAATAAGAAAATTATGCAATTTCTCTGTCTTATGAAAAGCTACACATGATTTTGTAAGTGCCTGATGGCTTCTTTTCTTTGCTGTTGTCTCCACAGACTCCAGCTGAGCTGAATGGCCTGAGATGTTTCCATACAACAACTGCCTGCACATGGCAGTATTTTGGTGTGCAACCATAATTTTACAAGGAAACAAAAATTCCAAATTAGGAACAATTCACACATCTAATTCACCTGAGAGTGGGAGAGAGAAGCACTCTTGAGTTATATTTCTGCTCAGCACTCCAGGCACCTTGGAAACATCCTGCTCTCCTGCACTGTCCCTTGGGAGAGCTGACAGCCTTGGGCTCTGTCAGCCCCAATGTGCTGACAAAACACAGCAAATTGAGAAATTACATTCCTAAAGTGCTGTGCAGCCTTGTGTCAGAAAGGTTATAAAACACATCCCAGTTAAGTAACAACTTCCTAATTAGTCAGCTATAGTCAGCAGGGGTATTATTCTCTCCATGACCAAAGTACCATCTAGAGAATTCTTAAGTTTTATCTAAAATAAAAGATTAGGATGCATGAGAGCAAAATTACAAATAATAGGAAGAGCTAGATGATAATATTTGCAATGTTACCATGAAGGAATTGAAGTTTTTATGTGACATTATTCAACTGGCAAGAAGAAAGTACTGTATAAAAATACACTGATTATACAGACAAGCTTCAATCCTATTTTATTACTCTGATTTTGGTAATTTTGATAAAAACAATAGTTTGTAGTATTTAATAAAGTTACTGTGCTCTCACCAGTAGATTTCCAGGAAGCTGTAATCTAAATCCCCTCTGAGTCCTTTCATAGAGAATCAAAGTCATGCCTAACAAGTCCTTTGAGATCCCATTACTCTGAATTTGGGCAAGACCAACATTTAAGTGGCACAAATATTGGCTTTGTTCTCCAAGTACAGCTAAATATTGAATGTTTCCCAATTACAAAGCATTTTGTAATTCACGGTGTTGTTAAGCATTGATGCCTCTTGGTTTCAGGAAGCCCAAGCTTAGGCTGGCTCCTGCCTCTGGCTCAGCTGAGCACATTAAAGCTTGCCTGAGAAAAAAAGGCCACAGCCTCAGATTTTAAAAAGAAGCTTTTCTTAAAATATCAATAATTTGAACTATTTAAGAGCAGGAACACCTACTGTTCTCTATTAAAAAAAAAAAAAAAAAA